>JANHFK010007503.1:7974-18290 GCA_036250565.1 Sibynophis collaris | reverse complement strand
CCAGTGACATGACCACATGGCTACGCCCACCCAGTCATATGACCACATGGCCACGCCCACCAAGCCACGCCCACAGACCCGGTAGCAAAAAAAGTTAGATTTCACCCCTGCTTCCACATATGATAAAATGTTCATTCTGCATAACAGAACTTTCTATTATATGATTAAGTGTATTTGGAATTCTTGATAGATTTGTTTACCTTAGCTAAACATTTAATAATAATTTTCTCTTAAAATATACCTTGGGATAAATTGTATTGAATTTTGCCCATAATTTCTCCCATTGTTGTAATTGCTTTTTCTCTGTGTCATATTTAATGTCTGTCTGTCTAGTACGTGGGCATGATTCTGTATAGGTGTTTTAAATTCTGTCATTTAGTATTAAGGACCCGCCTTTTTTTCTTAAGATGACCTTTTGTTCTTCCAGCAATTTGTAAATAAATCAATAAAATTTTGGCCTTACCAGACATCGTTGTCTGTACAATTAATACAGTGATATTAACATATTTACTTATTTTTGTATATAACTTTTTTATATAGCCCCATTTTAAATATATATCTTTGGGAAGCTAACAAGCTAGTTCACAAATGCTGTGTTATCATTACTCGCTTAATTAAAGTTTGCTATTCTAATGAATTATAAATACTCACAAACTCCACAAAGCTTTGTAAGCTGTGCCTCAGCTTTTATTTTCAGCTTCTCCTTTATTTATTTATTTATTTATTACATTTATTTGCCAATTTATTCTCCTATTACTTTGACATTCTAAGTATCTCTCAGCCAGTCAAAATGGATCTTTGTGAATAATTAGTTCTTTACTGAATACTAGTTCCTTTAAATGATTGGAATCTTCCACTCAAGGGCCATTAAATCAATTGAGATGCTTATTTTGGAATTTGTCCAAGTAACTTTTTACGTTTTTATTGGTACTGGTAGAATAATGATTGGCAACTGAGCCCAAAGCTTGGAAATTCTGAAGAAAAGCTGTAAAGTCTTATTCTATTGTGGGCTGCAGGAAAACTATAAAGTTTATTGAGGTCATTATATTTCAGACATTATAAATGTTAATTTATTCTAATGAAATAGATGTTTAAATGGTGAACTATAAAACAAGCACCTCATTTTTAACTCCTATGTAAGAGCGATAATAAATGCTCTAAATATTGGATTATCTCCAATATATCTTAGAAGAAGATCAAACATTATTTTCACACTTTTTAATTGAGATATCATATCCACAAATCTCTTGGATCTAAGAAAATAAGGACGGGGAGAGATAAAGCTATTTTTGGAGAATATCAAGCAGAAATGAAATGAGGGGTTGGGAGAAAGCCACTGATTGTTATGATTAATTGTTGTGGTCTTACAGTTGCATAGTAATTGTTCTTCTGAACAAGGTGTTCCACAGGGAAAGAAGAAGATCACAATTAGATTTCCCAGCACACTTTTGCAAAATGTAAAAGCAACTATAGAATATTGGAAGAGAAATAATACTGGGACAGAAAATAAAATACTTTCCAATGTAGCAAAATCCAGTTCCCAACAACTCATATGTGGTAGGGTATTGGGCAGGCTATAGCCATTCTTTCAATACACTGTTCAACATTAGGTAATTAAATGCCATAAAAATGAAGCCAGCTCCAAGCATAAGGAGCAATGCTGAAACTTGTTATTTTATTTTTCATAATAGGAAAAGTGCCAGGAATTTGAGGAGAGCTATTATTGTTCCAATCTAAAAAAAAACACCAAAAAATCCTGGAGTCAGGAAACTATAAACTAACCAGGTTGACATGAAAATGCCTGGGATACCTGGGAAAATGCTATAAAAGGAGATTGAGGAATGGATTTGCAAGCACATAGAAAGGATGACGGTGGTTACTAGAAACCAGCATGATTTAACTAGAAATAGTCAAATCTTATTACCTCTTCATAGTGCCCTTCTTGTTAAAATGAAACAATATGGCCTGGATGGCTTCACTAGCACATGGATTTACAGATGATTGAACAACCATACCCCAAAGTGTCCATAATAGATCTATTTCTACACTAAGCAAAGAAACCAGTAAGGTATCCCATTGCTCTATCATGGATCCTGTGCTCTTTAACGTCTTCATAAATAACACAGATGAGGGAATAGAAGGGCTGTCCGTAAACTTTACAAATGGCACAAAGCTGGGGAGGATGTGTAATACTTGAAAAGGAAGGGTCATAATTCAGAAGAATCTTGATAGATTTGAACATTGGGACTGATCTAATAACAAATATATGGCAACAAATTTAAGGTTCTGTACTTAGGTAGGAAAGCCAGATATAGAAGCACAAAATTGGTAGGATTTTAGTAGTAGTATTTGTTATAATAACCTGGGTATTCTGGCAGATTACAAATTGAACATGAACTAGGAATATTGCAGCTGCCAAAAACAGCCAATGCATTCTTGGAGTGCATCAAGATCATAGGAAGTAATAGTTATACTCTATGCAGACAGGTCAAACCACATCTGGAATACTGTGTCCAGTTCTGGTTGCCATAGCACAAGAAGGATATTGAGGAATTGGCAAGGTGGTGGGTGGCACAGATGATGGAAGGCTGAATCCTGTTAAGAATGGTTAAAAGAGCTGAATATCTTTTACCTGAGAAGGTATAAGTGTATAGCAGTCTTACAATACTTGACACACCATCCCAAAGAAGAGGGTGTATATTTACAGGTGATCCACATTTAACAGTCTTTCAGTGACTATTTGAAGTTACTATAGTACTGAACAAGTGCTAATTACAACTGGATGTCAAACTTAGGGCTGTTGCAGCAACCACGCAGTCAGGTGATAATAATTTGCAACCTTCCCTGCCAGCTTGCCATAAGTGAAGTCAATGGAGAAGCTGGCAGGAAGTAAGAAGTCATTGTTACATGTGGTCCTTGCTTAGTAATGACAATCAGGCATGCTGGACCTGCCATTGCTAAGTGATGTGGTCATGTGTTTATTTATGACCGGATCATTTAATGACAGAGTTTCCAGTCCCCATTAGTATTGTTAAGTGATTGTTACCTGTATTTTCCATAGCACATGGGTATGAGGGAAGAAGTAATAAATGGAAGCTTTACAAAGTGAGATTCAAGTTTGAAATATGGAGGAGTTTCCTGATGTGAAAGTTGTTAATCGGGGAACAGCCTGCTTTTGAATTTGTGAGTGCTCCATCATTGGACATTTTAAAGCAACTGTTGGACAGCCATTTGTCTGGAATGGCATGAGGAGGATTGCGCTAAACCTCCAAGGTTCCTTCCAATCCTGTTATTCTGTGTCTGCAAGGAGCTAAACCTCCAAGGTTCCTTCCAATCCTGTTATTCTGTGTCTGCAAGGCTCATATTTCTCACCTTAATCCAACTAAGGCGTATAAATACACTTCATTGCCAGATGCAGAAAATTGAACTGTAGTTCTCAGTGATAAAATATATTACATAAAACCAAGGATGGTATTCTATACTTTCTTGGAAATCCAGTTTAAATATACTGCTTGATAAGAGGGCCAGATAAGATTCCAGATTTTTAAACTAAAGTTCACAAGACTCACCAAAATAAATAAATAAATAAAAATGCTTGTCATCCAGCATCTGTATTACCTTTTGATTTTAAAAGGGAAATGAATCACCGAGGGAAATTATTATGCTGATGTAAATAATTAATCACAAAAATGATTTAAGGAAGCATCTATAAGGCTTAGTCTATTTATGGAAACTTCATTTAAGACACAATTGAGTCTGCTGTCTGATGAAGGAAAATCAGATAATATGTGTAGGTTCACACAGTATGATAAGCTAAAATACAGCAGGCTGTGCAGAAACAAAGCAATTCATTTATGTTTCAGAATCCCAGCATTAAGACTGGAAAATCAAAAAAAAAAACCCGATTGCCTAAAAGAAGGCACAGCAAACCATTTTCAAGAATATGCATCGATGGAGTTAATAATAGCCAAGTTCAGCCTGATAGGATCTCTTTTCTGTGACATCAGGACCCAAGCAATTATGCTAATCTGGTGAATTGTGATCTAATTAGCCATGGTTTAGCATAATAGCATATGCTACCACCTGGAACCAGGTGAGAACTAGTCCATTTTAGGAAACCAATAAAAGAAAAATCTGACCTACTATACCTTATTGAAATGTCAGGTTCTGGGTTTTTTTAAAAATTGGAAATAACTATATAGCAATTCTTACTTTAAAAAGCTCCTCTCTTTGTTAGGTTATTATGATTAAAGCAGGAATGAAAAGCTGAAAAGTAAGGCCATTATCCAAACATCAGAGCAAAACTTCATCTTCTTACTTTCCACTGCATCTCTTCTGTTTCTTAATCAGGATAAACAATTGGATATCTTCTTAATATTTTGGAAAAAATGGCCAAGTTTTTATAGATCCAGGTAGCTAAAGAGTACTGTGGTGCCTTCCATTGAAGCCTTCCGTTCTATTCATGCTTGTCTCTCTCTCTCTCACACATTAATTATTCCGCCAAATGGATCTCAAGATCAGAGCAATTTATATACCTTAAACAGTTATATGCAAATCTGTGACATTTTAAAGATTTATATCTGCTTGCAAAGTCTGGAATTTCAACTGCAATAAATGTAGCTTTGTTTTTAATGTGCAAAATACCCATCCACTGGAAAATAGCTATCAAAAGCTAGTTTCACAAGGAGGATTTTCTTCAGAAGGTGAGGAAAAAAAATTATGCACAGCACGGGTTGAATCCCAGTAATAATCTCACTCACAGAGTCACCAGATGCTGTTTCCATTTTTAAAAGCATGTACATCATATTCTGTTTTGCTGTTAGTGATGAGGATAACTCTGCTCCATAATTTCAAAACTAATTTGGAATTAATTAACTTTTACCATCAGTATTAGTAGAAGCTTTGCTGAGGTACTATGTTTAACATTTTCTTATTCTACTGTTTAAAAGCTTATGTAAAATTTAAGCAAACCACCTGAGGAGATATGGATTGTTGTGTTCCATATACTGAGCATAATGTTCAGCTGAGCATAATGCTCAGAAAGCATCTGCATGCAAATCTAGCATTGAATCTAACCAAATGGGTCTTTAAATTTAAACGCATTATTAAAAACAAATAAATAAGATCTATCAATAGACGTTACTTGCATTATTCAATATTTATTATTGTCCTCGGCAACTTTACTGAAAATCATGAGATATTCCCATTGTGATTGTGGCTACAAAATATGGGAAAATTCAAGAGACCATAATATAAACTGAAGAATCTGAAGAATTATCAACAATCTGGCAATCCATTCAGGGATGGGTTCCACTTACCTTTGCTACTGTTTCGCAACAGGAGCGTGCCCAGCATTTCTGCGCATGCACAGAGCGCCATGATGATGTCCGGGTGGGTGGGCTGAGCCTCCTGCCACTGCTACCGGAGTGAACCAGTAGGAACCCACCACTGAATACATCATAAACCTGGAGCCCCTTTTTCATTTTAATCAGGTGAATGGACTCCTGATTAAAGAAGCAGAAAAACCACACAGCTGTTCCTGCCCTAAAGCTGTGACGTTCCTAGTCCTAGACTCTTATATCTATATATTTAATATAAACATCTGAGATGAACATACTTCTATAAATGCAGGAAATCTGTTTAAGATGAAGTTCAGTTCCTTGGAAACCTGTATATTTATGAAGACTATGAACACAGTCTTCCATTTTTAGGAAAAGAGATAAAAGAGACACCTCCCCTCGTGTTCTTTTACAATGAATTATTGATTGAATGGACCAATAGGAAGATAGAAGAGGATTCACCCATGCTTCATGTGTTTTTCCACTTTTATGCATGCATAAAATGTGAGTGGGATTTTATCCATACATTTTTATATATTAGATTTTAACGCATGTGCAGAAGTGTATGCTGTATGGACAGATTTTGTCTTGTGCCTCTAAGTTGAGATTCATTAAATGAAAACTTTTCCATTAATTGCCCTTCATACAGTCAATCAATACATAAAGCTGTTCCAATAATCCGTATGTAGTGACCTCCTGTTTTTTTTAAAAAATCTAACCAGCTGGGCAGAATATGATGATTCAGAAATCAATTCTTAAATTTAAGAATTGTTAAATTTAAATAAAAAAGTAGGGTTTTTGCTATAGCTTTGTGGTTAAAATCAGGTATTAATAATTCCAATATTATAATGTCTAAAAACCAAGCTTTCAACCCAAGTAGTCAGTGGTGGGTTCCTACCGGTTCACTTCGGAAATTGTGAACTGGTAGTAGCAGTGGCGAGAGGCTCCGCCCACCCACCCGGACATCATCATGGAAATTCTGCACATGCGCAGAAGCACCGTGCGCACTCATGCTGCAAACCGGTAGCGAAGGTAAGTGGAAACACCCCCCCCCGCAAGTAGTATCTTATTATAGACCTTCTCATTAGGATTACATGTCTCTTCACATTTTTTTTTTGCTAATTCTTTTCATTTTAACATTTAGAACACCTACAGTAGAATTCAGCAAGAGGGAGAACCAGTTTTACTACTTTTTTATATGTGTGTGAAGAGGGATGTGAAGAATTTATACTATAATTATAACTTCATATAACATACACTTGCATTTGTGTTAGAAAATAGAATCCATTTATTCTTCTACAATTATGTTTATATTCCACGCTTCCTCCCAGAATTACAGGTGATGAAAACGGGTTTCCCCTGTAGCTTTCCATTCAGATAATTAACTAAGCCAGATCCTTCTATGTGATCAAAGCACAGACTTGTTTAAACCTTGTTGTGGTGCCGTGAAAAGGATTTGCCTTTTGCAATTACAGAGTTGCAATGCCTAAATGCCCTTGACTGCAACCCTTTACATATTTATCTGGAAATAAGAACCATCATATGTGGTAGGATTCTCTTTTGGAACTTGCAGAAAGTTTATGCTCTGTAGCTTCTGCCACTCTTAGTGTAGTTAAATGAGAATGAACAGCATAAGCTTAGAAAGCTACAATCTTAAAATTGCCCATCTGAGTCAAATGGTCACTATATACAGAAGACGGGTGGCATAAAAATGTAAGAAAGAAAGAGAGAGAGAGAGAGAGAGAGAGAGAGAAGATGGGTGGCATAAAATTGTAATAAACAAATGAATAATAAATTCATCCATCCATCCATTCATCCAAGTCCTCCTGTGTCTGACCAAAAGTTTATCTTGTCCCAAAGGCCAGCAGGAAAACCCAAGCAGGACATGAAAGGGAAATCAACTCAGTTGTTTTCCAAGAAGGGATATTTAGCCTCAGATAAAAGAGATAATATCCATCATGACTAATAGCTGCTATTCATTTTAGCTTTCCCAAATTTGTATGATTTTTTTTCTTGATATGACGTGCATATTCTATTTTATGTACTTGCTTCTGTGTAGTTTTGAATAAATCAAAGGTTTTTGGAGAGTTAACGAATGTCCTGTTTCGGTTCCTTTTTGTCATTTTTTGAGTCTGAGAAACATTTACATTTTGAAATTAGTCATAGCTTGTTGCAATTGCTAGATATTGCAAGATAAAGTCCATGTGTTCCTTTGAGTTTTCTTTTTTCATAAATATGTACGTGCTCATTTTAAAGTTCTTGAATTTTGTATGTAAAAGTGATAGATAGCTACACAAGTAATTTCCATCAGCAGAGAGGTCAAAGTGGTTGCCAATCCCTACCGTTGTGAATCTGTCCCTTTTAGGTTTTGAGGTCATATAACCCTATTCCTTGTTGGAGTAAAATCTTAGTACCTCTTTCTCCGTCCTTCTTAAATTTTTTGTATTGGAAGACAGTTACATCTGGTTGTCTCTGTCTGTCTACAGTAACAAGAACTGAGTTTGCTATGCTTTTGCATTTTCAGTTCCACCGTGTGTTTTTTTCAGTTGGAACTTACCTGGATAGGATGCGGCAATATTTGACATTCTAAACTCCTCTCATTTAACATATTTAAAGCCCTTCATGGCATGGAATCAGGATACCTAAAGAACTATTTCATCCCAATTACATCAGCCTATCCCCACCAAGGGAGGGAATGCTGCATATCACATTAATCAAGGAATTTCAACTGACTAGGAGGTGCTCAGCTCCTCAGTTGCTGCCCTGCCCTCTGGAACATCTTACCCCCCTCTTCTGGTTTTCTGGAAGAGTGTTAAGAACTGGATTTACTAACTAGCTAACTAGCATGTTGGTCTAGTGGTTAAGATTCTGGGCCTGTTGACCAGAAGGTCAGCAGTTTGAGACCAAAGTACCCAAGTCCCATTCTTGCTACAGCTCCTGACAACCTATCAGTTAGAAAGCATTGTTGTGGCCTGCCAGTCGCCAGACTCGGATGATGAGGAGGTTGGGGAGGAACTTGGACCAGTTCTGGAGTCTGGGAAAGGCTCTGATAGATGCTCTGCATCGGACAGAGAGATAGAGCCAGGGCTGTCCGACATTTCCCAGCCACTGGAGAGGAAGCTGCCTTTGGAGGCTGATATGAGTGAGGAGGAAGAATAGCTGGGGCCTGTTCCAGATGCACCTATGCACAGAGCAGTTAGGAGAAGTGAACAACGGAGGACAAGGAATCGACTTGGGAAGCAAAGCATATGTGGACGTTGAATGGCCCCTCCCTGCCTGTGGAATAAATAGAAGAATGGGGAGTGATTGTCATAAAAGACAGCAGAAATCTTCATATTTCTGAAGATTTTGCTCATTGTGTTTCATGCCACAAAGACTGCTTGCTAGAACTTAATTTGCAGCTCCTTTCGACTGGGAGCTCACTGCCTTGCAATTATTACAAGGAACTGATATGCTCTGTTACTGCATTTAACTCCTTGAAAGACTATTGCCTGGACTTTTCGGTGGGTGAATGCAATTAATTCACAAGAGGTAAATAAAGAGGATTTTTTTTGTGTGACAAGGAGTCTGTTTCTTGCTTCTGCTAAGGCTGGGTCAGAACAAGAATGCAAATGCAAGTAACAGCATTCCGTGCACCTCGGCATATAGTCATGCTAGTTGCATGACCACAGAAGTGTCTTTGAACAATCCTAGCTCCTTGGACTAGGAAACAGAGATGAGCACTGCCCTCTAGAGTCCAACAAGATTGGACAGGGGAAACCTTTATCCTTTCCCCCACCCTTTTTAATACGGGTCAAAAAGTATGATGTAGACCTGAGGATAGCTCTTGGCTTAAGGACACTCCTGCTGTCTTGTTAACCTTTTCAGCCTTTTGAATGTTTAGCTCCGAATAACTTAATAGGTTAAATGTACATGAAAAATAGAATAAGATATAGAACGTATAGACAAAATGATTAGTTATAATATTAGCTAGCTATCACATGCTGATATTATACTTTTGTTCCAAAGTGGGCAGGTTTCTCTCACATTTTCAGAACTCTCAAATTAGGATGAACACTTGTGAAATGTGAACTCCTGAGTGCCATAGCTGAGCAGAAATTTTAAGTGGTTCTTATTTCAGTATGCTGGGCACTATACTTCACTGCTTCTGTAAATTAATTCCAATAGCTCGGTCAAGACATTTCATCTGAAAACTAGTAAACAAGAGTTCAGTCTATTAGCCAACAGTATGGTTAGCAAAGGGGAATAGTTAGGAAGCATATGTTATGAATCCAAAGTAAGTGATAGAAGTGTTTAGAGAATTGTAAGCTGCCCTGAGTCTCCGGAGAAGGGCGGCATATAAATCAAATTTAAAAAATAAATAAATCCTGAAATCCATTGTCTAAGAGAGAGAGAGAGAGAGAGAGAATAAATATGAGAGCAAAACAAGCAACTATTGTAAAATGGAATAGATAGAAGAATGGAATATAAATATATGGAAATTGATTGGATATTAAGCATCTGCTATGTGCCATCTGTTCTGTGCCATCTCTGTTCCCTTACAAGTAAGAAAAAAAATGTCATTAGATGTAATTGTGTTTTAGTTGAAAATCATGGAACTCTACTCTTAAAATTCACAGAAAGATATCTATCTTCCTCCCTTCTTTCCTTTAGATAGATGCTCACTATGAGACTTAACTAATCACCATTGGGCACAGTGAAAACACCTGCAGTTTATCTTAAAAAATGCTTAGGATATTATCTTTTCAAGCTTATGGAAAATAAAAACCTTCGAGAGAATTAGATCTTGAGTTTGTAAGCAAGACATACCATATTTTTCGGAGTATAAGACACACTTTTTTCCCTCCTAAAAGAGGCTGAAAATTTGGGTGCGTCTTATACTCTGAATGTTACTCTGCCCACCCACAGGCCTCCGCACATCCTCTTCCTGGCTGCAAAGATTACCACAATGGCCTGTGTTTTTGGACTCCGCATGTC
>JANHFK010007501.1:75307-86700 GCA_036250565.1 Sibynophis collaris | reverse complement strand
GAAGGACAGACAGACAGACAGATAGACAGACAGACAGACAGACAACAGATAGATGATAAAAACAAACATTTAAAGATTTGTAGTAGTCACTGGCTTTGGAAAAGGAAAGCAATGCTTTTAAAGTAACATGCAAATCTTAAAGTCCTGTGTCTCTTTCAGATTAGGATTAGCATATGTACTTTCAACTAAATACTGCACATATTGAAATATGCTTCATAATAGCATAATAAAATCATATGTTAAAAACAAGTATAAGGAAAGACACATAATCCTAATTTTCACTATTACTTACAACAGACTCTTATTTAAGAGTAATAACTGATTCTTATCACCATTAAGAGGGGAGATTTAAAAAGAGTGAATAAAAATTGCTGTATTCTTTGTCTCCCTTGTATATATAAATACAACATCACTAATATTTATACTGCTGAAAGCTAACACAATTTGGGATAGTAACGGCATGCAGAAGAAAGATATTGTTCTCAAATAAATGAATTGGAAGTCATCTCTCTGGCAAATCCACTGTTGGTTATAATATTTCATGATGATATTTCTGTCCAGAAAGCAATTTCTGTGCCCCGGAGGCCAGCGAACAGTAACAAGCAATAATAATAGTCTCTACTTTATAATCCAGATGGTCTTGCCCTTTTCTTGATGGGATCTTCAGGAGCAACACTTCATATTAAATACATCAATAAATTCATTCAATAAGTTCATGTTGGGAAGTCGTGAAAGGAAATAATGAAAATGATGGCAAAGTTCTCTTTCTAAGAGCCAGTGTGTGTAGCATTTAAAGTTTTGGATTAAGAATCAGGAGACCCAGTCCTACTCAATCATTCATAGAAGTTCTCTCTCTCTCTCTCAACCAAATCTACTTTATTGTTGCAGAGACAAATAGGACAATGGAGTGCTATGGAAATCACCTTGAGGTCCTGTAAAAAAATATGGGATATAAATCTAATTAATAAATAAAAATAGAATCAGTGTTAACCATTTCCTATCACTATGAAATGAAAGTACCAGTATCCATTACATCTAGAGTCAATCACAATTCTAAATTACACAAACATGGGTAACAGAAGTGGTTTTGTTTTCTTTTTAAACATTCCTCTTTCTGCTTTGACTTCAGTTGTAGATCACTTTGGGTTAATGGCACACATGTACTGTCAGCTGTGCCTTCTGTGATGCCAGATGGAGAAAATGAATGAACAAAAGCCACTCCACTTTCCACCAGCAGAAAATGTTTTGAGGCCTGAAACTTTGTAAACTGTACCATTAAAAACAAAATAGCATTTCCACCACAGAAACAAAGCCAGAAGGAAGCATTTAGTTTCCTACAAATATTAAATAAATCGTCTCCTTCCATTATGCATCCTTCACCTATTTCAGGATGCCTGGTAGAATTTTACTACAGATAGATAACAAAATTATCTTGTTTGTGGGAATTATTGAAACTTCCCTTTGGAGTGACATATAGATGCAGTTATATGTAGACTTACTTTGGTGTAAATTTTTATATATATATATTAAGACAACTACCATAAAGGCATGAAAAGATCACTCATTCAACACCTGGAGCATTTGCAACAAGAAAGAGAACATTTCTTCCATGCAATCAATAAATGATTAGTATAAATTTGTTCGAAATATAATAATGGAAAATGCTCTCTTCTGACTGTAGTGTGTAGATTTGATTTGATTTTTTAAAAAGGCTACACCCTGAAGTATTGCTAACAGAACAGAAATTATAAAGGTCATTTGTATTGTTGCTATTATATTTCATTTTTCAATAGCAAAAAATTGAAAATATAAAGCTTCTGTTTATTGTCCTTGACAGATAATACATTTATAGCATTCAAAATAAAACACTGAGAGTTCTTTTGTCTAATATGGGAACTCATGTTAATATTTAGAGACTATGTGTCCCAGATTGCAGTCTAATTGTCAGAAAAAGATAAAGGAATCAGTTCTACTTCTTTATTTGAGACTTCCCATTAATTTAGTTTAATTTAACTCACTAACTGAAAACAGGAGTATTCCAAGAGCTAAGATAATTATTAGAAAGGATAGATTGCTCTGCACCTGAACATATCTAAGATATTGCCTATCTTCCTCCATGGGTTTGTCATATTAGTTCAGTCAAAACTTGATAGTTGAAGAAAAAATGCTTTGTGTAGGTGTGTGGTGATAATGGGAATGGTAAGGATTCTACACAGCAGTTGTTTCTTACATTCCAGTCTGGAATCATTTCATGTTACCAAGAATAAACAGGATTAAACGGGAAAGCAAGTTGTTTTTTCCATCGCACCAAATATTTAAAAATAAATTATACAAGCATGGATGTTTTCACTGCATGACTCTACTAAGGATGCAGGAATGGAAAAGAAATTGTAGATGAGTTCTACTCAGGGAGAGGATAAATAAGTGGAATCAAACTGGGATTCTGCCATTACTAGAGAAAGAATGTGACATGGATATCAATCTTCCAGGCAAAAAAAGTCCCTGCTGGATAGGTCTTTCAAAGTTCAGATGGAGAAAGA
The DNA here is from genome assembly GCA_036250565.1 of Sibynophis collaris. NCBI lineage: Eukaryota > Metazoa > Chordata > Lepidosauria > Squamata > Sibynophiidae > Sibynophis > Sibynophis collaris. The sequence continues at coordinate 84,160 of JANHFK010007501.1, read as the reverse complement.
AGTTTGACATAATTTGCTTTCTTATCACAGGATCATAGCAGTTTGGCTGCACAGAGACTTGAATCCAACAGCAGATGGAAAGCAGGCAAGCTGCCAAACAACTGGCTTACTGCAATAGGAATGGAGAATCTCATTTTACTAAAGGATCTTCCACAACTGAAATTAAATTATTTAAACTATGTAAATTATATATAAAGTTATAAGTTAAATTGTTTATAATTACTGATGAGAAAAAATTATACCTTTTTTTCCATTTCTCAAGGCAGAACTGTCGGGGTAAAATGAAAATATTTAAACCCAATCTAACTTTATTAAATAATTGAACATATTTTTATCAATTGAGAAAAAAGAAAACCAAAAGAAAATACATTGATCTAATTGACAAGATGTTAGACTATACAGGAAAATTGAGTCCATCATCAACCCCCCAAAAAAAGTTAATTGTTCATTGTCAACATAACTTATAAGGTTACATTTCAGAAAGATGCTTGGAAAAATGAGTTCCAACGTATGCTATCCTGATCTCCTGTCAGTGATATGTCAGTGATCAAATTATTCATAATATTTATTTTTAAAAATAGCTTACAAGGTCAGAATTAATGCATAACAATTTGTTTATGATGTACCATGTCAGCTGACTTAGCAAGAGAGAAGTATCAGCATCACACCTCCTGGTCTTTTCACTGTCTTTTTTGTGCATAAGGCCTATATAGTTAGCAAGTATTGTCTGGTTGAATTTTTTTATTCATACAATAAATGCCTAGAAATAAAATTTTAGAAACAAAAGCTAATATAAGACATAATTAAATAATGTACAAAATGTATGCAAATAGACTATGCACATACAGTATTTCTTGGTCTTTCTGTAAGGTTCAAATGCAAAGCTATAAGCACGTAGGGGTGTACAGATTCTACAAAACTCACTGTGTATTTGTTGCCATGATCTTCTTTTCCATATTTTGGCATTCATTGAGTTGAAAGTTATATATTTTTCCATTCATAAATCATGTGATTATATACTATGTGCATATAATTTGAACACAAGTAAACTATATTTAGAAGGGTGAATAATGCATAGGGATTGGGAACAGAAATTGTAGAAGCAATATCATTCAGTTCTTCCATCTACATCAGTGGTAGATCGTGATTGTAGACAAGAAAAATGTTAATTCCATTTTAGATGCCTCCTGCTTCAGCAGTGCTGCTGTATTCTTAATCAAATTTATGCATATTTAACTAGTATATTGGCAAATGGCTGCATTGCTAAATGGTTTCAAGAAACAAACTCTGCTTATCACAGCAAAACGTACAGAATTTCTTTCTAAATATGCATAGTAGTCCATAGTATGTACATGGGCAACTGTGGAGTATGTGAGTTTTAATTTATCAGAAATGATTCTACTAATAGGAGCTCCAGCAGCCTAATACTCTAAAGTTGCCAGAAACCTGGACATGCATACCTAATGTATAATCTTCCACTAGCGTGTTAGGAAGTTGCTTATTTGCTTTTTGCTAAAAAACAGATTTTTGCAAATTGGGATAGATAGCTTGAAGTAGCTTTTACAGCAGAGCCCTGAGGCACAGCAGGTAGAACATGCAAAAGAAATAATTCAAAGTGAGGAAAGAAAAGAGAAGAGCTGGACTAATGCAGTATAGCATCTATAAGAAAGAATGAGAAATAAATTGATGAGATGGGATTGAATCTCTAAGAATTGGAATAGTTGTATTCAGAATGGGACAAATGCATACACAAATATTAGATTGTTACCCAAAGCAGTATATGATTATCTACCTACACAAAATATCTGACATCTTTGAAAGTCTGGGAAAAAATAAATGTAAGCTTATGTTAGCAAACATAAGCAATGTAAGCTTATGTTTACAACAATAGTGTCTAGTGTTTTTCAGGTTTAAGGTGACAAGAGTTTTCATTATCTTTTTTGGAGTCTGAGACATATTCTATAACTTATCTCTTTGAATATAGACAAGAAGAAAATATAAACATCTCAAAGAACATGTTTAAGTTGCTCTTCCAAATAGCTACTTGTGAGTAAATACTATTGTATTTATTTAGGATAACTTCTGAATAAGAATTTATAGGATTTCCTTTTGGAAATATTTTGAAGTAAGATAAATAGATATTTCAAAATGATTTTAATAAAATATCCATACATAAATTTGCTACTTCTTTTGAGAAGTCAGCATATATAAAGTAATCATAAATCTTAGCTGTTTCCGTCTTTTCATCAAAATAATGCCTTCTCTGGTCATAGGAGTACTTTTGACTACAAAAATGTTCTGCATATTCATAAAAACCTCATCATTTTCACATAAAATTTTCACACATTTTCATAGAGGGTGAATTTATCAGAAAAAAAAGACACATTAATGAAAGACAGCATGGACAATTAATTATAATTTGTTTTTCTTTGCACATGAAAGGGGGGTGTTTTAGGTGTCCAGAATCATCATTTCAAAGCAGAAAGTTCAGATTGCTTGATAATTTGTGGTCTGGGACAAAAAAAAAAACCCATAACAATTTAAAAAATTAAAAACCAAAAGAGCTAAGGTTGTGAGAACCAAATTAAACTTATAACATGGATTTTATAATTGAAATATAAATCTTATGATTGATCGTAAACAAAGGTCCAATAAAAATATTTCCCTGCTTAATTCCAAAATAAAAAATCACTTCATCTCTTGCTCATCCAACCTGTACAACACATAAAGCATTTTAAGTTAAAATTTCAAATAAACCAACATTCCTCTTTTTAGTACACATTCATCAGAACAGTAGTATAATTGTAATCTGGGAATGTACCCTTCCTCTCCACCAATTAAGATGGACCTCTAAGAACTCCAGCCAAGAAATAAACATAAGCAATAGATATTCTATATTTATATCTATATCCTATTCTTCTGTATTGGAACACTTAATCTTCCCTCTTCACTGTGAGCAGAGAACTGCAATATGGTTATATCAATGGTTACAGATTTGACTGTCAAAATATTTGTGAAAATATTGAGCTTGTTTTTGGAAGGCTTACTAGTGAATTTCACTAGCCATGGTGAAATTATTACAACATAATAATGGGTTGTCAAATCAACAGAGGACTGAGCAAGTTCACATGACCTACAGAATCCTAATTCATTGCTTCAATGTGTAAAGAGATTGTGTAAACTTTCTAGTCATTTTAGAAGCTCATGCAATAATAGTAGCACATCATTCTGAAAAGCAGTAGATGTTGTAAACAGTTGAAATATAAGTAAATACAATTTGTTCTATCTTTGAAGTTGTTTATAACAGGGACGTGTTGATGTGATTGTATTTTTGTTTGTTTTCCCCTCAAGATTGACCCTAAGAACTACCTTGTTGGCAAAAAATTCTCATCAACATGGATTGTGCCATTGATTCAGTGGGCACTGACAATAAAAGCTTTCCTGTGCAGTGATCAGAAGCCTTTGTTTATAAAACAGAAACTTGCAGAATTGCACTGTTGCTCACTGATCAATAAGTATTGTCTTTTTGCCATCAAAATCTCATTTCTCTAATTCAGCCTCATCTGCAAAACACCCAGATGAAACAGGTAGCCTTATTTTCGTAAAGATTTCTTGCCAAGATGCAGAGATCTATGATATATTTTAATTCAATCCACAACTAATTTCAAGCAAGTAAGAGGCGATTATCAATGTATTGACAAACCCTTTCATTCTATTGTGATATAATTTTGTTCAGTGAACATTGGAAGTCGGAGATGTTATGGATGCTTTTCTTCTGGCTCCTTTATCTTTTTAAAATACAAAATAAGCAAAAAATAAAGGGAGTTTTAAGATATAATGCAGTGGTGCAGGATGGTATTAATTCTTTCTTACTCATGTCTTTAAAATATAGATCTTTACATTTAATGGTAAATCCTTCCAGTAGGTTTGTCATGTGAAAATACCATGAGCACAAAACATATTGTCTATATTGAAAGGTTTCTTTGAAAGGTATTACCGAGCAATCTAAGTACAACAGATTAAAGCCATTGTAATGCATGATATTTGCATAATATCATCATACAAATGAAATAATTTGCATTACTTGCATCAACCAAATGACATATACCAATTTACCAAACTATAATGGATTTCGTTTCAGCAATGTCAATTAAAAAGTATTACCATATAAAGCCTTTTATAATAACAGCTCCTTCTCTGTTAATGTTCGCCTAGCATATACGAAAAAGTATACTATAACCATATAATTTTAAATTCTTTTTCATACAGTGTATGAATCCGCATGCTAGTCTGATGATTAGATGAATTCAAAAAAATGACTATATTTGCATTTAATTCCAAAGTAGTATCAGAGATGATAACATGAATCAAGTGCCTTAATATTGTGCATTAAGATTTATTAAGGTACTGCCTCAGGATATAGGTAGCAATAGCAATAGCACTTAGACTTATATACCACTTCATAGTGCTTTTACAGCCCTCTCCTAGTGGTTTACAGAGTTAGCATATTGCCCCCAACAATCTGGGTCCTCAATTTACTCACCTCAGAAGGATGGAAGGCTGAGTCAACCTTGAGCCGGTGAGATTCGATCGGCTGAACTGCAGATCTGAAGTAACCTGCAGTACTGCACTCTAACCACTGCGCCACCTCGTCTCTTTAAACAAAGTGGGTTTTTGTATAAAATTAGGGTGTTCAGGTCCGATAATTTCAATATTATTAAATATTGAGGAAGAGAAAACCTGTAGGTTTTGCTCTAAGGCAGGGGTGTCAAACTCACGACAACACGTCATCATCACATGATGTATCGCAACTTGTTTCCCCTTTGCTAAACCAGGGGTAGGCGTGGCCAGTGCGTGACGCATCTGGCCTGCGGGCCGCGAGTTTGATACCCCTGCTCTAAGGGCTTCAATCACAACTGATATAACAGCAAATTTCTTTTTCCATAAGCAAATCCCATTACTTCATACTTTTTAAACTTGCTTTTTCTCAATCCTCGCATTACCCAATAATGCTACAGTACTACCCTGCATAGCAACATCAATGAACCAGACTTTCTTCTTTTCAATGACTGTTATATCATGCATGTTATCAACAAGAAGTCTATCTGTTTGAATTTTAAAGTGCCATAACCTACTCATTTTCCAACACCATCTCAACTTGATGTTCCCAGCTTTTCCTACATTTAAATCAAAACCTCTGGCAAAGTTTCCAATGAATAATTTTGGCACCTGGGCCAAAACTTTTGTCAAATTTTACTTCAGCCACTAATCAAATGATCAATTGTTCTATTTTTTATTTATAAAGGTGACATTGGATGTTGTTTGTTACATGCGGAATTTACTTCATCATGCAATTAGTTGGCAATTCTTGAAACAATAAAGTAAACCCTTCAGGCTTCTTTTTATTATTTACCACTCCTGTTTTTAATCAGCTCCATGTGGGGATTTCATTGGCTTTCTTTTCTATATTGACAATAATACTTTTCTTTCATGTATGGATCATCCATTGGCTTGTTTTTACAATTTAGAAAATGGTTTTTTATTGTTTCTTTTCTTTACTTTAATAGTTATTCTTGATTGACTTCCTTCAGCAATAGTTGTCGAGTTTTCTTAATGCAGTAATTCAAGCCATGATTTCTTTCTTGCAGTTTGTTTCACCTGTAGGAATCCTCTGTCCCCTCTTATTCTTGGCAGATACAGCCAATCAATATCAGTTTGAGTGTAAAGCATGGTGCATTGTCATTAGTTTTCTTTTTTTTTCTGATCCAGGTTCCATCTGGGTTCAGAATTATTCCTGTTGTACATGAAATAACATAGACTGCTCATCACAGCTTTAATGATATATCAACCCTTTAGCATAGATTTCAATTTTTTCTGAACTCATTTTATGTATTTGGTAGAAGTGCTTCCAAATATTCTGAGAAATTTCTCAGTATAGCTATATCAAAAAAATTGAATGCCTAACTATAATCTATCCAAGAGATAAACACATTTCTTATTATTGTTATTGGTTTGTCACACAATCAGCTTCAGGACATTTATCAATCTATTGAGTCCTTCCCAAAGACTTGGGCAGTTGTTGATGTTTGATAGTGTTAAAGCAGGGTGGTAAAACTCATGCCCCATGTGCGGGATGCATCATGTGCTAGCCACACTCATGGCCGGTTTAGCGAAAGAAAAAATGTCCTGATATGTCAGATGATGACAACGTGAGTTTGACACCTCTCTATTAAAGCTTTCATTGCAGGATGTAAACTGTTCTGAATAAAGCTGCAATTTTGCAATTGATTGATAGTGATTTTGTCAATGCTGATGGTATTCAAGTGGTGCTCCAGTTGTTTCCAGTGTGCACCCAAGGCACCTTTTACTATGGGTATTACCTTTGCCTTCTTCTGCCACAGCTGTTCTATTTCTATCTGCAGGTCTTTTTATTTTATTATCTTTCTAGTTTTTTATATTCTATTTTGCTATTTCCAGGAACTGCCATGTCCACTATCCAGATTTATTTTTGTGTTTCTAATTGTTAAGTCTGGGTTATTATGTGGCAGATGTATGTCTATTTGAATTCTAAAGTCCCAGGGGACTTTACCTTTTTTCATTTTCTATCACTTTTTCTATTTGATAATCCCACCAGTTCTTTCTTGGCAGGAAATGGTATTTCTTACAGAGCTTCCAATGTACCATTGTTGCTACTTTATCACACTATTGTTCGTAGTCAGTCTATGCAATCCACTTGCAGCAGCTAACTAGGTCATCCACTGGTTTTTCAGCATCTTTTGCAGAGGTGGCCTTTGATGTCTGCTGCTGTCTTCTCAATTCTGGCTTTGTATGCATTTATTATTTTTTAATATATTGACCATATAATATTTTATCTTCCCATGTATCTTTTCAATTCTTCATTTGATCTTTCTTATAGGCCACTTTGGTCTTTCTAGTATTCAGAAAGCTTTCCTGTTTTATTAGCTTCAACTTCATTGTATTTCATATAGATAATCTTCCAATGCCTTTTCTTCTTCAACCATCTGATGTACTTGCAATATTCCAACCCAGGTATTTTCCTTGGTAAGTAGAGTCTGTAAACATTTCTGAGAGGATGAAAGCCATGATTCTTTAACATTATTTTTCTGGTCTTCCTATCTAGGGCTTTTACTTTGCATGAGTTAAGTCCACTATTCTATCTATATATCTGATGTTTGGAATTGCCCAGGTATTAATTCCCTTGATGGTATTTTCTCCACTGAGTTTGGAATTTAAGATTTTTTTTCATTCTCTTGATGTAGTGTCTCATAAAAAATATGGTGAGATATAAATTGTGAAAGCCCAGACTGGCTCAGTTGTTGCCTACCTCAACAAGGACCTGCTGTATATTGGAGTTCCTGGACATCTGAACATCAAAGATGAACTATAAGTCTCAGAACTGTTGACCGAGCAACCAGAGCCAGGATTTGCAGAAGTACTGAAAGAAAAGGTGTTTACCCATTGCAAATATATGAAGATAGAAAGCAAGGCAATAGTAATCTGTTATTGAAGATCAAGTCCAACAAGAATCCAACAAGAATCCTCCAACATCCAAAATCAGAAATAACAAAAAAAATGCTAGATCAACATCAATTTATAATACAAAATAAAGCATTCACAGAATTAGAAGTATTGCAAAGGTCTATTCAGGCCAAAGAAAACAAAGCCTTGACAGAACACTATAGAAACAAATTAGGAGGAGTTGGTACTAGAGGAAGGCAGTACAGCTATTGAGCTGTTTTCAGTCCCAAACCAGACATCCTCTCTTCTGCCTCAGAAAGAACAAAGCTCTCTAGCTAAAGTAGAATCTAGAACAGCACAAAAACAACAAAATAAGATTCACTGCATTGAAGATTGTTCCAAAAAAACATCTACAATAGAATAAGCATTAAAAGATGCCAATACTGTGATATCAAATATAAGCACCAACTCATTGTAAGAAACAAAGCAACTAATGTACAGTTGCAGTTATAAATGAATACCTATAATGCAAAGTCAACAAAGAAGGAAAAAAAACCTCACCAAGATCAGGCTGGAAAATAAGATTAGCAAGCTGAGATCAGATGCAAGCACACTAGAACAGATGAAAGTAAAAAAGTCTGAAGAACAAGAAGATTAAATAATACCTCACCAAGAAATATCACCTGGAAACAAGAAAGAATGAAGCACTGGAAATAATAAAGCAGCAAATAACAGCTAGCAGACCAGCAGGTACGAGGCTTGATGAATTGCATACATTTTGTTTGAAACATCTGATTAGTCTATGCCCACCCAAGCAGTTAACAACATACTGCAAGCAGGTGAAATAGAAGAATGGCTAACATCTGGCAAAACCTAGCTGATAGGAAAGATCCAGAAAAAAGGACACCTAAGCAGAAAGGAAACAAACAGTAGAGGAACAAAACAGTAGAGGAAGAAAATATTAACTCCTAATTGACAAAATCATTTGGAAACCTACAAAAGAGGGAAGACCAACTGAAATGTAGTATGAGTTGATTGCAAGAAGGCATTTGACTGCCTGAAGGTATTATTATTATTTCGATTATTTTTCAAAATTAACTTGTCAATAAATAACTGGTTCTTTGTTTCCCTCAACTTTTTGGAACATGCTTTTTGTCCACAAAGAGAAAATAATTCTTTTTCAGATAGTGTGAGAAATGGATGTGCTGTTGGATATATCAAGACACCTACAAGATATACATGACGGTTTACAGGAATAAGAATGTACAAAAAGAAAAGGCAGGATTGTGAGAAATGGAATTACTCCTGTAAAATTCTATAGCCATAGTAACTCCATTTTGTAGCCTCATATGACCCAGAATCATTATATGCTTT
>JANHFK010007496.1:18299-31240 GCA_036250565.1 Sibynophis collaris | reverse complement strand
GAGAGAGTGCTGCCAAGGTATGTAAATTGGTTCACTGTTTGCTGTTTTTGTTCCTTCACTGTGATGGTGGACTCTTGGTGTTGGCTTTCAGAGCTGGCCACTTCAGTTTTTATGTTGATGAGGAAGCCCAAGTTGTTGCATGCTGCTGCAAATTTGTCCACACTGGCTTGCATTTCCTGCTCTGTTCCAGCATTCAGAGCACTGTCATCAGCAAAGAGTAGGTCATGTAGCACAGTCTCCTTCATCTTGATGACAGCCTGGAGTCTTCACAGGTTGAAAAGTTTCCCATCAGTCCTGTATCTCAGGCTAAATCCCAAAGACCTGTTCTGGAAGTTGTCTGACATCATGGCTGAAAACATTATGCTGAACAAGGTTGGTGCCAACATGCACTCTTGTTTGTGTCAGCTCTGGAAGCCATATTAATCTGGACGTTCCTATCGCTGCCACTTGCACAATCGAGTTAATGTCAGTGTTCCAGAAACCCCCCTCCAAACAAATGGACTCCAAATGAACATGCTTCAAAGTTCCATTTTATTTGGGAAGAGATAGCAATGGATTTCATCGTTGATCTTCCTGACAATGGGGGACACACGGTGATATGAACTGTGGTTGATTTATTTTCCAAGCAAGCTCATTTTGTCCCTTGCAAAGGACTACCCTCGGCCAAGAAACTCACCAATTTGTTTGTCAAACACATTTATTGATTACATGGGGTTCCATGCAGGATCATTTCAGATAGGGGAGTTCAATTCACTGCAAAGTTCTGGAGGAAGTTTTTGAGGTCCATTGGGTCATCACAGGGGCTTAGTTCAGGATTTCACCCCCAAACTAACGGGGTGGTAGTGAAGAAAATTAATGTCATGGTGGAGAAATATTTACGTTGTTATGTCAATTATCAGCAAGCTGACCTATTGCCGTTTGCGGAAGTTGCTTATAATAATGTGGTGCCTTAAGTTATTTGTAAAATAATAAAGGTGACATCAAGAAAACAAACAAACAAATACATAAAATATCTAGCAACCTGCTGAAGTGGATCCATCCATATTATGATCTTTTAGTCCAATTAACTGTGAATAAGCGAATCTGGCAAAGACATTCTCATCTTACTCTCTTCAATATTATTAGAGAACAGCTCAGTGAATACTCTACAATGATTACTAGTTTTCTTTATTATTATTTCACTTTTTATTTTCCATTCTCAACAACTTTGATCCCACCTGAACATTCTCTCCTGGGATTTGTTCCAAGCCATCAAGCCAAGTATTGAGAAATAGACAATTTGGCTTGACCAAAGTAGCAAAAAATAATTTCTGAGTTCAAATGTAAGTTCAACCCAAGTAAGGTTAACAGAAAAGGGAAAAAGAGTTCAAGACGGTATGGAAGACCTTGTGGCACAGGTCTATTGCTCCCAGGTATCAAGTAAACATTGTTGACCAAAGGTACTGGATTAGAAAATTTTCTGTTCTGTCTCAGCAGCGCTTTTTCTGTATTTTTGCTAGCACATGAATAACTGGTAGGAGAGGTCACTGCCTCAAGCACCCAACAAAAATCAAGCTCCTATAGATTGGCCGACATAAGATCTTTGCCCTGCTAACTCACCTTGGTATTGGCGTACTTTCCAATATTCAGGGCAAGGAGTAAAAATCTCACTGAGGGAAGGGAAATTTTATTGACGAATGCAATTTAATTACCAACTGCAACTTTTTCCTGCAAACATGGCCAGTGGTTCTATTGAAACTTAGATTTTTAGGAAGAAGTATCTATGCCAAATAAGTTATACAGGTTTAACATTTGCTCTTTTAAATCAGCCTCCAGGACTTAAACAGAATGTAATATTGTGTTGTGATTGTACTTGAGCAAAAGGAAAATGCTAAAAGAAAAGAAGAAATCTAGGATAATAAACAAATCCACCAGGGCTTAATTTTGAATAACAGTCAAGCCTTTTCATCTATTTGATGAACAGTTCTATTATAAAACTAACGTTAAAATTCAAAATGTAGAAGTCAGGGTCATCATTTTTACTTTTTTTGACTCATATAACTGAGCCCAGTAAGCCTTGGTAATTTTGGGGGGAGGTCATGATAGTTTAGATGAATTCCTATATTGAACAGAACAAACACAGTCAGGCAATATCTAGCATATTTGCCATGCTTGCTAAAGTTTCTTTCAGGCCCCTGGTTGACAAGCCCAGAAAATGAAACATTAACCTAAATGGATCTTTGATCCAACCTTATGCTTCTTACACTGATACCTTTTAAAATTACTTTATAATCCTACAGCTAAAAGCAATATTAGTTGAACCAGAAGTTGCTATTCCTTCGAAGCAGCAGTGTCAAGTTATTACACAGCAAACTTTGCTCTTATATGGGTGACACGAGAATGCAGGTAGAATAAGAGCAGAGTCTGCATTGTAAAGTCATGACACATATTTGGTAATTCACACCTTGCCTTAAATTGGAATCACCCACAGGAATAGATACTCAGAATGGAGAAAAGCTGAGTTGAAAAGTTCAAATTCTAACTGCCTAGGGAGTTATTGCAGTTCAGGAAATGGAAATTTTATTCCAGCTCTTTTCAGAGAGAAATGTAAATGGATATCACCTAATCAATGGGAAAATGATACTTGAGAAATTCAATTAAGATTTTATCAATTTCTATTCAGATATCAACCTGGCACTGGATCAGTCCATACAATTTGGTTGGTTGCTTCCTGACACCAGTGGTGACATAGAAGTGTCACCAATCATATTTCTGGAAAACACAAAAATAGCATACTCTATATGTTAACATACTTTCAGTTAGTATCCAGAATATATCATACAAGCCATTGTCTATAGAAAGACTGAATAGTTTCTAGAAGACAAGACTGATATTTGACTTTTGAATGGTGAGCCAGCCCACATATCAAAACATAGATGGATAAACCACCCCGAGTCCTCTCCAGGAAAGGGGCGGTATAGAAATTTAATAAATAAATAAATAAATAAATAAATAAATAAATAAAGGTAAAAAATATTGAGGAGGAAGGACTCTAAATATTAGGGATGTGTAAACCCACAGCCAAAGATTTGACTTCAAATTACTTTACTAGAACAACAAATCAAAGTTTCCAATCACATCTCTAATTTTATTACTATTAAATTGAATTGGACTTTTCATGCCTATGTACTGTATATGTACTTTTATATTCTAAATAAGTTTGAATCAATTTGATCTACTTGGATAATTTGATTAGAATTAATTTGATGAATTGATAAACCAAGTTGAACTGATTGTTCAAATTAGATCATGGCCAAACTGTACACCTGTATTAAATATGATGAACTCCCTGTGTATTTAATAATTATATTTCTTCCACAAGAAAAATATACTGCAGCGTTAATATTTAAAGAGACGCCAGGAGTCACATAAAAATATGTGGTATAAAACCAGTGTTGTCCTTAGATTTTCCAAGCCTATACAGATAATCCTCAATTTACAACCACAATTGAGCCCAATTTAATTTTTCCTAAGTGAAACATTTGTTAAATGAGTTTTGCCCCATTTATGACTTTTCTTGCCAGAAGTGAATCACTTCTAGCAGTGAATCACTGCAGTTGGTAAATTAGTAACATGGTGTTAAGTGAATGCAGCTTCTCTATGGCTTGCCAGAAGGTTGCAAAAGGGGATCATGTGATTCCCAGACACTACAACTGTCATAGATATAAATCAGTGGTGGGATTCAATTTTTTTTACTACTGATTCTGTGGGTGTGGCTTATTGGGCATGGCTTGCATGGGCAGGACACTGTAAAATCTCCATTCCCACCCCACCCCAGGGGAAGGATACTGTAAAATCTCCATTTCCTTCCCATCAGCTGGGATTCTGGAAGCAGAGAATAGATGGGGCGGGGCCAGTCAGAGGTGGTATTACCAGTTCTCCAAACTACTCAAAATTCTACTATTCAAAAGTGTGAAAAACGATCATAAGTCACTTTTTTCAGTTATGTTGTAACATTGAACAGTCACTAAATGAACTGTTGTAAGTTGAGGCCTCCCTGGATAAGCAGGAAAAGCTCCAGAAATTAAGGTAACAAAGCATTACTTCTTATTAGTTAAATCAACTCTAATTTATATTTAATAAACTGTAAATAAATCACACATTTGAGAAAGCAGCATCATTCACAATATTTTGCTGCTAATATAATGAACCAAGTTAAAAGTGTTGACGAAGAATAGCTGGGTAAATTTCCTTCAATTTAAGAGTCAGCTGGGATCAATGTGTTTTATTCCAATAACAAGTGTTATAATATGATAGTAAAGTTAGAGAGAGCCTATTATTGTGAATTACTGCTATTGTGAATGGACACTTCTATTTCCTTTATATCTGAGCCACGTGTAAAAGTGGCACAGCATATATTTCTTATTATTCATGGACTTTTTGCTTAACTTTTGATAGTTAATATTATTACGTTTTATATACTATTAACTACCAAAATTGCTTGGAGGTGACTATAAAAAGATATATCCAACAGACTCACCAACATGCTAATGCTAATATTTAGTTAGCAACCAACTCTGCAGAAATTGATTTAACCAATAAAATTTTCCTTGAAATGAGCTCAGCTCCTGGTGGCAATATTGATTGGGGTTTGTAATCTTATTAGAAACTATATGAAACCTTTTATGATTGTTCTAACATGCTATTTGAAGAATACCCTGTCTAGTCTACAAACCTGGAAATTCTCTCTGGATTATCTCTCTTGCATGTATTAATCATTTTAAAAACTGTTTTAAATTTTTGTGATTGGCCTACAATGGCTAAGCACTATTATCTGTTGTAGATCAACCATAAACAATTCCAATGAATTATAAAAACTTCTATTCCATAGCTTTATTTCTGCCAAATGTAAATAGTATCTTGTTAATAAAATCATTTGCTAAACTGGATGGATGGATGGATGGATGGATGGATGGATGGATGGATGGATGGATGGATGGATGGATGGATGGATGGATGGATGGGCAAAAATTGGTGAGAGGCCATTTAGTTAGGCTGAAATAGTCTTAGGTAAATCATGAAATACATTCTTCATTAAATCTCTCAGACTTCAAGATGTATTTCTTGTGTTCATTAAACATGAAATTCCACTGCAATGTTGTGTAAATATCTAATATCTCTGCCAGAGCTTTCACCTGATTTCTTATAAATTCATTCTTAAAGACAGTTCAAAAACTGATATCAGGTAATTAAAAAAGAGTGAGTCTAGGCACTGCATTTCAGTCGTTCAACTCCTTCCTCACTGAGCAATTCAAGTTGGCAGTTATTTCAAAAGTATTTAGCAGTCCAGAGCTTGGCCTTCTAGCTAATTTTGGTAAACAGCTATATTAAATCACTAGGTAAGGTCACCCATTGAGGTCACCCATGGATTGAGGAATCATTAATCTGTTGTTGATACCCAGTATATGGGAGATGTGATAGAAAATCTGATTCAATTTCTAAAGGCTTCCAGGGCTTAAATAGGGGGAAATGGACTCAATTCATTTGAAGTAAATAAAGTCCATTTAAAGAATGGATAATCTTTGTTTCCTTTCATTTTTGTCGATCAAAATGAATGCTGCTATAGTGAACAGCAAAACAACTAGAAATTGGAGCAGGGATGGTTGAGAAATGTAGAAGATAAGAAAGCTGCTTTGTTGAATGCAGGAGAAAAGATAAAATAGTTAAGCCAATATTAATATGGCAAATTCTTTCTAGCTAGATCATTGCGAAAAACTTATCTTGAGCCAGAAAAAAATAAATTTGGCCAATTTTCATTCCAAACCTTCACTATAAAGATTTTATAAAGACTAAAATTAGGGAACTTAAAAAAGATTTAACAAGATATTACCAGCAACAATTTCAGACTATGTTGTCCTCGTAATTGCTTTACATAGTACTTGGATGGGATTCTTTCAAATAATACTAAGGATGTACTCTAAACTGGGAAGATGAAATCATACAAGATCATTTCCGTATTGCTTCAAATTAGTCTTAGATTTAAGTCCCAGACAAATATAAAATTTAAAATACAGAGACACAAATAAAACATAAATACAAATGTTAAAATGCAAGGAAAAATCAAACTTGAAAAAATAATTAATGGGATGAAGCTATCACCTGGCTTCTGCAGGTCATAGAGAAAAGCAGCCAAGAAGTGTCAGCGTTCCAGAAACCCCTCTCTTAACAAACGGACTGCAAACGAACAGAACTGACAAAGGGAATTTGAACTTGAATGTGGGACACAGAATATGTCTTCCAGAAACTTAGACTGAACAGCTTCTAAACTTTCTAAAGTCTGATAGAAAGTTCACTTGGTTGTTCCAGTGAATGGAAAATTGGAAGCAGATACTTGAAGTCCTTAACCTGATTGATTGCTTCTTTAGTTATTTTTTTACTGATTTGACTTAAATAGCTGGTAAGTGATTCTATGTGACTTTAATTTTATATTCCAAGCTTACCCTAGAGCCAATAAAACCTGATCAAAATTTAATCAGGAGGTGTGAGACTTAAACATTCAGATAGACAGGGCTAAAAATTTTCATCCTTATTACAGTAAAATCACCATGAACTTCAAAGCAGAAATATTTTGCTATGCATAGGAGAATTTTTCCTCTAATCCAAATTGGTGTATTACCCATCAAGACAATGACAACTAGAAAACATCTCTTGTAAAAAAATCATGCCTGTAGATGCAGTTTGAATCTGTCTTTCATATTATATTAAGATGTCCCACTATATTCACAATGGTGATTAGAATTGATAATTCAATTATTAGGTACTTCAATTTCCCTCACGGTGTGAGCACTGTTTTTCTTTTAAGCGACCAATTTTTAGAAACTGATTGTGACTGTCCCACAGTTTTGATTCATTTAAAAAAAAAAAATATGCATGCATTTTAATTGTTGTATATATTCAATAATTAAAATATATTCCATGGTGAAATATACCAAGTATGTAGAGACATAACCAATAAATTGAAAACATATTTTCAAATTCAGGAGAAAATATCAAACTATGTTTTAAATTATGCATGTAGCATGAAACTACTTCTCCTCCTTCTCCTCTACATGGATCCCATTACTGTTGAAAATATTTAAACCTTTTTTCTCCTGCTTCAGTTTGAATTTCTCCCCTCTTCTTCTTAGCCATTTCAAAGAAAGAAAGAAAAAAAAACCTCTGTGGATGTCAAAATACAATATATCATGAATATGTCTGATGGAGTAATGGATGACATTCCACTACCCCTACAATACGGCAGATAATAGATAAAGGTTGGGATAGTGTTGGTCTTTTTTCTTTGGGGGAATAGGTTTTCACAGTTCCAAATTACAGGTACACATTTTTTTTCTTCAAAAGTACTCTGCAAAGTTTACAAGTTTTAGACCCTATTTGGGTCTAAACACAATTCTTGAAAGTGAAGGCTCCTTGGGCCACAAAATCTCACTTTTTTGTATATCATATTCAGCTTCTCTCTCTTTATTTAGTTATTTTTAATGTAAAAATGAAAAGTATCAAGCAACTTGGAAGACACCACAACCCTTATCTGAAGACTTATGGAAACATTATTTCCCCTTTCCTTCACATTTTCTCCTCATAACAACCTGTGAGATAGATTTATCTTAGATAAGATTAGGAGAAGAAGGTACATGTTAATGCAAATATCATCTATTTCATTCTTTTGAATTGCATAATCTCAAAATAGATTTTTAAATCCACATTTTGTGCTGCAACTATTTCATCAAAATACATGCACACATAACCACAAATTTATGCAATCTTGAGATTGCACAGATGACTTGAAGAGATAAATTTCCCAGAGTTCCCTGAAAAATTCTTGAGTCCCATTGTTCTTGTTGATCATTGATTAACATCTGATGTTTGACAGGACTCCTCAGCACAGAATTCATTGAATGAGCTATAAAGGCAACACAAAAACTAAACGTAGAGATGAAACTGATACTGTGCTTACAGCTAGATGGATTTGTCTTTCCAAATCAAGCTAAAGGAAATGCTCCTTCCTTGATTTTCAGCTTGATAACAAATATTCTACATGGCATTACCAATGACTACTCCAATATTTAACTGTTACTAATAGTGAATCATAATTTTATTTAATTTTATTTATTTAATGAGCATGGAGGAATCACTGTATATACTACCCTAGAGCTCTGAGGAAAAGGTGGGGTACAATCCAAAAAAGAAATTAATTGTGAGAACATTGCTGATTTTTCCTGTATCTCTAGTGGGGAGATAACCCAATAGTTCATAATAATAGTTCTAATGGATAATATGTTTCCAAGTTGCAAACTTGAATCTTCTTATTTATTGTTTGGATTGGCCGAAAGGCACATTTGCTCAGCATTTTCAGAAATATGTAATCAGCAAAGGTTTAATTTAAAAAAAAATCAGAAGTCATTATGCTGGAAAAACATGCCTGTCACTGGTGCTGACCTTTAAGATCTATTGCTTCATATTTTTTAAAGAATTAATTATACCATTGCCTGAATTCATGCACCACATTATGAATTCATAATAATGTATGAATATAAATAGATAGTCGCTTTAGTTTAGTAGGTTATATTAAAATGTAATTGGGAGAAAACATTTGGAAATTTAAAAGTAGGATGAGTTTGTTTTGTTTTGCAAATCTATCATGAATACTATATAACAAAAATGATTCTTATTTATTATTTATTTAAATTCAGAAATCCAACCAAATATATGTTGGCTTCAAAGTAAATGAAAAGCAAAAATAAATAAATATTAGTTAAAAATCAAAGCAGTAACCAACTAAGGACCAAATATCACTGCCAAATTAATAATCCTAAAAAATTAAATCACCATGGGGGAATAGGCAGCAATATAAATCTAATTAACAACAACAACAACAACAACAATAATAATAATATTATCAGTTGACTGTGTATCATATTTAATGAATAAAAGATAATAATAATAATATCAGCTGTTCTCTCCTAGAGGACAAGACAGTAAATGCAGCCAACAAAAAACATTCTCTTATGTAAAACAGAGCCTGTTTGGTGTAGTGGTTAAGGCATCAAACTAGAAACTGGGACACTATGACTTCTCGTCCCACTTTGGGATAAAGCCAGCTAGGTGACCTTGAGCTGGTCACTTTCTCTCTGCCCTAAAGGGGAGAAAATGGCAAACCACTTCTGAAAATTGCAGACACTTATCCAAGCAATCTCCAAGTATCCGACACAATTGAATGAAGGTGAATTATACATTAACTGTTGGCTTAGTGGGAAAAATAAAATTCAATCTTTCTGTATGCCAGTATCCAGGACACAATATTTTTAAGACTACTTTCTCATACCTTTGTTAGACGAGAATGGGTCTGAAGATTGAACTAGGTTTTCTCTTTGAACCCTATAAAAACAATTTAGAAGGCTAGATAATAATTAACAGGTAATTCATAGAAAAGTGATAGCTATAATAACTTGTAAATTAATTAAATTTAATTTCCCCTCCCCAAAAAACTTCTTAGCCATATACGATTCATATCAGATAGATTAAAATCACTTACTGCCATTTGTCTTGATATAAGAGAAATCACTTCTGACATATACTTCTGTTTTTTAACAGGGATGTTTATCACCTCTAGTACTGGGGGCTGATACATTGTGAAGTAACATTTATACAAGTGTCTCATCCCTGTTTTTCCCTCTTTTTCTCGTTTTTACATAGGTCCATATCATATCTCATGGTAAAGTAACATTTGTGTTTGTTAGGTGTTAAGGAAGAGAAAGTCATTTCACAAGCCTTCTGTCCCAAAATCTCTGCCCTTTTTTCTCCCTCTCATTACCACTGCATCCCCTCCCCAAAAAACCACATTTTAACCTCCATTTACTGATCTGTGATTCAACACTCTTGGATAGAGGTTAGCTAATATGAGATGCTTTTTCCTCTCTTAGGCACTGGGTGGATCATTGCCCCTGACAGCTTAATTCACTAGAGTAAATTGGTTTCAGATGAAGAAGGAAAGGACCACTTTCACATCAAAACAACAAAGAAAAACTCTGTGTTGTGTCTTCAGTGGGATGGAAACGAGACAGAGGTGTCTACATGAGATTAAGTCCTCAGGAAACGTTATCAAGGTGATTTTCCTGATGCAGTAAGCAGAACATTAGGGTGAGCTCTAATAGCATCAGTTTTCTGACTGTAGACAGAAGACCAGAGACAAAGAAAAGAACAAACAGGATGTCCCTTTCTGATTGTCCAATGTCCATAGTTTTAATGCCCCAGAACACAATGCAAAGAAGTAATTCTTTTGGAACATATTTTTCCCTCTATAGGTAAATATCTAAAACAAGTTTCAGTTTTGGGTGAGGCAGAAATATCTGCATTTTGTAACATCTCTTTATTTTTAAGATGTTTTTTTCCCCTCATATAGTCTTTATTCATACGGTGGCACAATCTTAACTGTATTTACAAGTTACAAATTTCTGAGGGAAGGATTTTACAGTTATTAAGGGACATAATAACTGTCTATTTTATGCACGTCTACATATTACAAGGTTGTTATTTTTTCCCAGCTTAAGGCACATTTCTACCACTGGGTTAATTCTCTTGAAAACAAAGGTCGATTGATGTCATACAGCTGAAGGCCTCTGAACAAGACATTTCTTTTCTTTTTTTCCCTCCCACTTGCCATTACTTAATAGAAAACAACTCCTGTAAGATACACATTGAATCCAAGCCTGTCAAGGAAAATCAGATTTGCAAATCCTCTAAAACAAATGGGTTTGACAGTCATCCAGCCAAGGAAACTGGAAGCACGAATTAAAAAACAAAAGTTTCAGCAAGCAGAAGGTTTGGAATATAATACAGGTGCACTGTTATACCTATATCCAGAAATTTGTAATAATGATATTTTTTTAGCTTTATTAAATTAGCACCACTATGTAGTGTGTTCATTATAATATTCATTAATTAAGGTATTGGGTGATGAAACATGAAAGTGAGAATAAAATAATAATAAAACCTACATGATAATGAAAGTTCCAACAAAAGGGCCCACACTAGGTAACTACAGATATATTACCTCCTTACTAACCCTTGTAGCTATTGTCCAGCAGTCTGTCATTGAAATCAAGTTCTTTCTCTCTAAACAGAAAGGAAACTGTCCAAACGGCAGAGGAACAGAAACAGGAACAGGCTTATTATCAGGGGATGTCTTATTTTGGGGAAAACAGGGTATTTGATAGCCATGAACCTCGTATTACTTATTTAATAATCCAGACCACCTTTCACAGCAGCTTTAAGGTCCAATTTGGACCTCCCTCAGCTGAGAGCTGATTCTTGCAACTTTGTACTCTCCTTTCCCTCAAACTCTAGTCATTTATTATCTAAATCAGGGGTGTCAAACTAGCGGCTGACGCAAATCGCATCCACCCCAGGAAGGGAAAAAAACATCACAAAATGTCACATGATGGCAATGTGACGTTGCGAGATTGATCTAAATGATCAATCATGCTATGTTTCTCCTAGAATTAGAATTTATTAAAGCAAGATTACTTTACTCCAGTTCATCCAACTTAGTGATGAATCTTAGAGAAGAAGCAACAAATTTAATATCCTTGTAAAGCTATGAATGATTAAATTCTACTGCATTTTGTGAAGTATGGCATAGAACTTGTCCAAGTGGGGAAGGGATGGCAAACAATGAACATGGGTTACAAACCCATGCCAGAAGCCCAAGGAACATTAAGAACAGAAGGAAAACATCAAAGATAATCCATGTTCCAATCCAAGATATTTGAAATAGCAGAAAAAGTATCTTGCACCTGGAGGAGCAAATGAAAAGTATAGTCAAGTAGCAGTTCTCTGTTCAATGGTCTGGTAAGAAGGTTTGGTCAAAGTATATTGGCATGACTCAACTTCTAGACAATTCTATCTGGATGACTGAAAATCTCCATCGACACTATCTTCGATACATGATAGCTTTATGTCCAAAAATATAATTCAGAACCAGCAGAATATTTTGCCCAAAGTTAACCTTGATGACAGCAATGAAATACACACCACTTTGGCTCTTTGTGCCTATTGACCTTGGAACCTAGGAAAAGAGGGCTGAAACATTTTTAAGTCCTGATAAATTAGATAATATTTGAAGGTAGTCTCCTGATTTACTGTAGTATAAAACTAGTAGGATTGATTATAGCCAATCTCAATAAAAGTGCTTTCTGTGGACTTCATTTCCAGGTCTGATAGCAATAGCACTTAGACTTATATTGCTTACAGTGCTTTACAGCCCTGTTGTTTACAGAGTCAGCCTATTGCCCCCAACAATCTGAGTCCTCATTTTACCAGCCTCGGAAGGATGGAAGATTGAGTCAACCTTGAGCCTAGTGAGAATCGAACTGCCAAATTGCAGGCAGCTGGCATGCAGCAGAAGTAACCTGCAGTACTGCATTCTAACCATTGCATCATCATGGCTCACCATAGCTCACCACTAATTTATGTAATGGGATGATTTCTATTTAATGATCAGCTGGAATTTTGGAGTGCAGTTGCTAACTTGATAGCCCTGCTAGTCAGCAATGCCATTCACATTGGTCAGGATTGTGAGGTATCTCAGCTTCTTTTGATTCCATAGATTCACTCTAGCCCAGTGATGGCTAACCTTTTTTCCGTCATGTGCCAAAAGCGGGAGGAGTGTGGGTGGGTCATGCGCACGCGTGCCAACACCCATAATTCAATGTGCTCTGCCCCCAGCCATTTCTGCCTCTGGAGGGCCTCTGGGGGGTGGGGAAGGCCCTTTTCACCATCCCCAGGCTCCTAGGAAGCCTCTGGAGCCTGGGTAGAACGAAAAACGGGCCTTCCCCGCCTCCCTGGAGGCCTCCAGAGTCCAGAAACAGCCTGTTTCCTGACTTCCAGTGTGCCTGGAAGGCCTGAAA
>JANHFK010007494.1:5497-16291 GCA_036250565.1 Sibynophis collaris | reverse complement strand
TGCAGAACTAAAAGACTTGGTTCACTCCATGGGAAGATGTTGTAAGGCCATAATTCATGCTAAAGGTTACCCAACTAAGTATTAACTGACATGATAATTTTTGTATATCTTTTTTTTTCCTATGGTGATAATTTTTGTATATCTCATTTTTTCTATATGTTTCACTTTTCTTCTTTATACTGTAACTACTAATCTAATAGCAAATCCTTCATAAAAGTTATTGCATTACATTCTTGATTAAATTGTCTTTCCATTGATACATAACTTTATGGTACTTCTCCAAAAAAAAAGTGGTGTTATTAGCTAGTTTTAGAAAATACACTTTTCGCAAAAGGTTTCCACAATTTTGGCCACTACTGTAGACAGTTGTTTATTTCTCTCCATTTGTTGACAAGCAATTCAGAGAACCTTGAGGTGTACAAAACTCTTAGAGCTGATGGGCTTTCCCAACCACTTGCCAGCTGACAAGGGATTGGCAGGATTTAGCTGCATTAAGCTTCACAGCCTTTAAGTGCCTTGGCTCACAATGTTGTCTCAGAGACTGACTGACTGAGCAAGGTTTGGGTTGGTAGCCTACAACCTGCTCTAGCCAGTCAGCTTAGGAAATCTAAGACTAATGTTGCAGGAAACTGTTCTACATAGCTTTCTCTTGAATCACTTCTTGAAGAAATGCTCCTTTCGTTCTTGCTTTACAATGTCAACTCTGAAGAGAAGGCTGAGGGAGACTCCAGGTCAGCCTGAAACAAAGCAGCATGGTTCATTTCACTGATAGAAATGAGGGGACTATGTCTGCTTTGTGAAGCATTTTTGAAAGGGTGCTTTATTTGAAGCCTTGTTGAAGTGAAGCATCTATCCAAAGCTTCCCGCATTTCTAACACATAGAATTGCATTGGTATGAAATAAATGAGGCAGAAAATCAATAAACATGGCCTTCAATATTTATGTGGTTGGAACTTCTGAGCACAGTCTTATAAATCAGCCTTTACAATTTGAGGCCTCTTGGATGGAGTTGCCCTTCATTGCCTATGATTCCCAAATCAGCTCTTTCCTCATCCTGATGCCTTGGAAAGCTTTGGTTTGGAGAAGATCGTTAAGAATGATTTCTGGATGATGATTGGATCTTACAAAGAATTTAAGACTGAAGATCTTTTGCCTTCATAATGAGAAAGAGAGAGTAGAAAAATGGGGAAAAGTGGAAGATGACTTAAACTAATGACAAATAAATAAATGAAGTGGTAAATACTAAGAATAGATAGTGATTCACTTTACGTATAAGCATATAAAGAAGCATCAGAGTTCTTGGCTGTGTCAATTAAATAATTTTTCTATATTTCCTCCACACATGAGTAATTTGTTATAAAGTGCTTACTTTATTCTACCAAAGAAAGAACTAATGCCGACAATCCATTACGAAGATTTTCCCCCAAATATAATAAAGTTTGGAAGAATTAGGTTGATACATATATTTATGCTCCCTCAACAAGCAATTAACTAGAAAATAAACAAAGCAAAATATCCCAGGGAAATGTTATGACCTTACACTTTACAGTAACTCATAAATCTGTCCCTTAGAACCATCCATAGTAACAGAGAAAGGATGCTTGACTTGAATTGATTTGGGAATTGTGCAAGCCTAACACATCTAGTGAGCACTGGGTTTGAGAATGTTGATTTATTCTCAAGTTGATTTAAAGTAACATAAGGTAACAAGCTAGTTCTAGTCTCTTAATTACTTCTTCAATGTGAGTTGCAGTTTCTGAACCCTAAGAGATTTGAAAAATTGCTGGTTTGTAAGTGTCTTGCATCCACCTGCCCTCAACTAGCAATTTAGATTAACATAGTGGCTCAAAATTATTCATGTAGCTACTAATAGTTCCCCTCTTTGTGAATTTTCCCCTTTAATAAATAACCACTATGCTGTTTGCTTACTTTTGCAAACAAAATGAGTTTCTCAATCCCTTTTTTCATCTCCAAAGGTTTTTTCTTCCATTTGTCAGTTGAAAAAACTTTTATTCTGCTTCAGGTTTTATATCACATTTTACTGAATGATATGCTGCAACTAGAAAAATACTATAATACTAAAGTCTAGAATATTTGCAAAATTCAATTGATAATTTTGTACTTCCTCACATTTATTTTATTTACTTATAAAACTGATTTGGCTCCCTGTCTTAATAGAACAATGGAATAGCAGAGTTGGAAGGGACCTTGGAGGTTTTCTAGTCCAACCCCTTCTCAGGCAGGAAACCTTTTTGCTGTCACGTGCCAAAAGGGGGGGGGGTTGCACGTGAATACCCACACCCATATTTCAATGTGCCCTGCACATGTGACCCTCTGCTCGCCCCGCTTTTGGCGTGCGATGGCAAGATGGGCCACCTCTTCTTCTTTGTGGTAGCCTCTTAGATACTGGAACACTGCTATCATGTTACCCCTAGTCCTTCCTTTCATTAAATTAGACATATCCAATTCCAACAACCGTTCTTTATATGTTTTAGTCTGTAGTCCCCTAATCATCTTTGTTGCTCTTCTCTGTACTCTTTCTAGAATCTCAACATCTTTTTTACATTGTGCCAAAACCTGAAGCAGTATTGGCTCATAAGAAAACCAATAACACAGCAATAAAATGATCATATCTCCATACAATGAGTGTCATGGTTCCGACCATAGCAGTGTAACATCCATCAGCTTTACATGCTCTAGATGAGGGCTGTCAAACTCCTGGCCTATGGATCGGATGCGTTAAGTGCTGGCCACGCCCATGCCCAGTTTAGCAAAGGGGAAAAAAGTCCCAATACATTACATGATGCCGCCATGACGACGTGAGTTTGACACCCCTGCACTAGATCATCCATTTCCTAGCACAAAGCCTGAGGAGGCAGGTCTTCACAGCCTTCCAGAGAAAGGTCTGTTGGATTTGGGGTGATGGGGATAGGCTGGTCCCAAGCGCCAGGTCAGTACAGAGAATTCACACCTTCAAGTTCTTACCAGAAGACAATATTTAAGGGATAGGACTTGGAGCAAACCCACCCTATCTGACCTGGTGGGATACCATAAGGGAGAAGTGGTCCTGCTTTAAAGGTGAGAACCAATATTTTGAATCACATCCAGATGGAAATTGGAATCACACAGCAGACTGTCTGCATATAGCCCTGACTAATAATATTAATTTCTGATTTTTTTCCCTTTACTTTTTTCAGGATATAGTTCTTTTTAGGTTGTGGAAAATGATGCAAATTGGGGAAGTTTGTGCTGTTTATTGCACTGAATTAGGACTATTTGAAAATGAAGCAGATTCACCATCAAATGAGCATTGGGAGCTTCTGCTTGACTCACTGATTCCTTCTCTTGGACTGAACCATCTTCATACTGGCTTGTCTGGACCCAATCACTTCTCCTCTTGGTTCTTTAATCCTTGATTGTCCCAGAAGTTAATTTGCCGGGGAGTTTCTTCTGTGGTGAAATGGCAAGGCTCTTTCTCTCCTCACATCTTGCCCAAGATTTTCCCTTCAGTCTTTTATGCCCAAGCTGCACTTCTCCTGTTAGTTGTAGGGAGTAGAATTCCTTTCTAGGCCAGTCTTTTCACTTTCTTTTTTTCCCCTAATTATGACTTTCAGCCAATTCCCACTCCTCTTTCCTATGTGTCTCTGTGTATTCACTGATAACTCACCTTTTTCTTTCCTTCCTAATTTTTCGGAGTTTGCTTTCCTGCTTTTCTGTAGTTTGTGAGAGAAAATAGAGACCTCTATTGCCCCTAAGTCCCTATTTCTCATTTCCCAACTCTAACTGACTACACATTGTCTTCTTGCAGTTTCTGTATCTCTCCCCCTCCCCCCCGACACCTGTATTTACCGAGCATCTCTAAGGACCCAATTTCCTTTGATTTTGACTTCCCAGGTAAAGACTTTTAGAATGAGATTTTTCTGTATCACCTTTTCCCCAAGCAAAGTCCACTCTATTTACACCAGACTAAATTCCTTCAATTTCTTCTCAACCAGCTGGACTGCAGAAGCATTAAGGTCTGGACTGAGTAATAGATCTCCATGGGGGGAAATCTATCTTCTTTTGGCCTGCAAAGTTAGTAAACAAGAAAACTTAACTCATCCAAACATTAATCCTATTGGTTTGATGTTTGAACGTTACTTTTGCAGACACAGTCAGGCTACAAAAATAGGAGTGTTATCAATCTCCAGAGTCTGTGCTGCATTTATGAGATATATGAAGTTTGGTAGGCAAAAAGTTAGTCCTGTCTATTTGACATAAGTGGAAATAATTCACCATGGAGAGGCCACTTTGGCTTGTCATATTGTACTGTGTCCCTTGAAAATTCTGTTCAGGTTTTTATTTGTGGAATAAGACCTTTACTTTAGAAAGCAAAATGTTTCAGATATGATTTATGTGAAAAAAAGCCATTTACATTATTTTATATAACTGCCTTGCGTTCATCAATCATTACTTACCCTTCTATTTATTTTTGTCCAATCTACAATTTTTTTTCATCAATCATTATGCTTTGCTTTAGGGAACTGAACAACATACTAAACATATTCAATATTTAGTGCCAGAATCAATTTTGCTATCTTAATGGAAACCATCTTCTCTGATCTTAAAAGAAGAATAAGATATTACTCCTTGAGCCGCTCCATAGTATTATGAGTTATAAAACAAAAGATATTCAGCATTGCAGGCACTGATTGTATAAGCTGCATCTCAGCAGGACAACTAACTATTAGAGAGAATGCACACTGCTTGCATCTCTCATGCTACTAAGGTTAATACTACTGTAGCCAGTTTTTTCTTTAACTTCTTCCCAGCAGTGTTGTGGGCACGTTATTGACGGCTTAACTGATAGCTTGATTCATCACTATGAAGTTATATCAAATATTATTTGTAGACGGGATGATGAAAATTGTAAATCAGACTTTAATCAGTCCTCTGTTTTGATTTATCATATGGGGAAAAATGAGGAGTTGGGTAGCATACAAGTTTAATTTATTGTTGTTATGTTGGTTGCACAATCAGCCAGATGTTTGTACTGAATTTGGCATTTTATCTGCCTATCAGATCCTTCTCAAGGACCTGGGATAGGAGGATGCTGTTTATTATTATTATAGGCATCATTCAATCCTTTCATTGTTTACAGTAGTTTAAGGATGAGTGGGAAAGATGAGCAAATCTATCAGGTTTGATTCCACTCAATTTTTTTTCTCCATATTTCTTAAATTTATTCTGTTCCATTTATGCAACAATTTCCTCCCATATTTTTATTTATTTATTTAAGAGAATGCATTGAAAAAATATGAATAATGTGTTCATAAACATTTCTATCCATATATGCATTTTTCTCATATAAATTTGTTTTCCAAGTTCCTAACCCTATAAACCCATAATCGAGATGTGCAAAACTCTTTTTAAGCCAAGCATCCTTTTGAAATTGCTTCCTACCCCATAGTCCTATTTCTAAAAAGCATAGAACATAAAATAATAGACTTGGAAGGAACCTTAGAGGTCTTCCAACCCCCTGCTTAAGCAGGAGATATCATTGCAGACAAATGACTGTCCAGTTTCTTATTGAAAGCATTCTGTGATGGAGCACCCACAACTTCTGGAGGCAAGTTATTACATTGGTTAATTTCTCTCATTGTTAGGAAATTTCCCCTTAGTTCTAGATTGCTTCTCTCCTTGTTTAGTTTCCAACCATTGTTTCTTATCTTGTTTTGAAAAATAGTTTGACCCCTTGGTCTTTGTAGGAGCCCCTCAAATATTGGAATAATCCTATCATGTCCCCCCAGTGCTTCTTTTCATTAACTAGACATACCCAATTCCTGTAATCATTCTTTGTACGTTTTAGCCTCTAGCCCCCTAATCATTCTTGTTCTTTTCTGCACTCTTTCCAGAGTCTCAACATCTTTTCTGAATTGTGGTGACCAGAACTATTTATTATTGTTAAAATGGTACTAGAACTTTATGTGATCTTGATTCTATCCCTCTATTAATACAGCCCAGGATTGCATTGGCTTTTCTGGCTGCTGCCACACACTATTGGCTCAAATTTAAGTGATTGTCCACTAGAAGTCCAAGATCCTTCTTGCAGTTACTGGTGTTAAGCCACATTTTATCTAGTCTGTACCTATACAGTTGGTTTTTCTGACTTAAGTGTAGAATCTTACTTTTATCTACATTGAATTTCATTTTTTTAGATAGGGCCCAAGTCTATCAAGATCTTTTTCAATCTTGAGCTTATCTTATGGGGTGTTGGGTACTCCTGCCAGCTTAGTGTCATCTGCAAATTTGATGAGTTCCTCTTCAATTCTCTCATCTAAATCATTTATTAAAATATTGAAGAGTACTGAGACTAAAATGGAACCTTTGGGTATCCCACTGTTTACTTCCCTCCATGTGGATATAGTTCTGTTGAGTCAGCCAATTACAAACCCACCTGGTGGTGATGCTGTCTATCCCACATTTTACTAGATTGCTAAGAAGTAGGTTATAGTCTACTTTATCAAATGTTTTACTGAAATCTAAGTGTACTATGTCAACAGCATTTAGTTGATCTACTAAGTTGGTCACTTTGTTGAAGAATGAAATGAGATTTGTTTGGCACAATCTGTTTTTGACGAATATATGTTGGCTACTAGTTATAACCTTATTTGCTTCTCGGTGTTCACAGAGTTGTTGCTTGATTATCTTTTCCAAGATCTTCCCAGGTATTGATATCAGACTGATTGGCCCGTAATCTATAATTCTGCAGAATTGGGAAACATTACTTTATTTCTGGAGGGTTTCTAGATACTCAATATAGTTCCAGAAATTAGATGATTATAGAGTCAGCATTGCACCCCAATGAAGTGAGTTATCTGGCATTCCAAAAACCCCACCATGAAGGTACCCTCACACTGCCCTTTAGTACAAAGATTCTTATACTAAAACATGATTTTGATATGGCTGTTCTTTTAATATTTACATCTCATGAATTCTGAACTGTAGTACAAGAGTTCAGATAATATTGATATTAGTCTGTAAATCCAAGAAGTGCAGATTAGGTAAATTTACTTCAAAATATTAACCAAATGCATTTCTTCTCAGTTTATTAATTCAAGAAATCTTCATAGGGCCTGAATGAGAATCTTTTTAATGCTAATCAAATATATATATAAATGTATGTATGTATGTACTGGTATGTATGTATGTACTGGTATGTATGTATGTATGTATGTATGTATGTATGTATGTATGTATGTATGTATGTATATTTGGGCCCCTGTCTTAAATCCACAATTCTAACATGAAGCAGAAAATAAAAATCACATATTCTTACCTTTGCAAGATAATGTCTAGACTTCCCCTATCATACTTCACTGTCCAGTGTTTTCAATCCTGCATTATGAGAACCCCAACTAAAAAAAGTGTTCTATTTTGATGCTTTCTTATTGTTCTAATCTTGGGAAGTTCTATATAGCTTTGTGTGTGGTTTCCCCTTAGCTCCCTTACTAGATGTGTTAGAATTCCTTTGTATTTCCCTGCTGAAATTTGGGGAAAGGACAGATCTCCTGAGTTCTGGGATATCACCTTAGCAAGGATGAGGGCGTTGCTCAAACAGAGTTAGGATAATCCTAACAATCTCATCTTTTGGTGTTCATCTCAGAAATAAATACTATTTATTTATACAGTATTTATGTTAGAAATCATGATTAGTAGAGTAAGATCCTTTTATGCAAGGTGTATTTCTGAGCTAATACGATGTAGTCAGAGTGACCTTAGATTTGTCTTTCCAGAGTCCTGTTCTGTTAATTTTTTCTAAATATATAAATATATATAAGTATACTCCAAAAGAAAAGGAAGCCTTCATTAAGCAGGTTTATTTAAACCAAACCTTGCATTTAGTTCCAATATTTTGTACATGTTCACAAATCATATTCATAAAGGGAACCAACACACTTATAGGACAAATTATGAAAAGTATGTTAGGATTTCTAAATACAAAGTAAAACTAGATACAATTCTTTTGTGTTTGTGAATATAACATTCATCCCTATATCTTGAGAATGATTTCTGTGTTATAGTCCTATGTAGTTTCATGATCTGTCCTCTTCAGTTTTAAATATTTGATGTATTCTCCAAAGGAAAAAAAGGGGCATTGGTCTTACTTGATAAGCTCCTTCTCGTTGGGTGAAGATAGCATCCAGGAATGGGCTGACCTCATCTGCTTAGCTGATTGGACTGAGTTTGTCAGAGCTGTGAGACCACGCCTCTGTTGCTAGGGCTCTCCACCTTTTGGTGAAGATGAAGTGACAGACTCGACATGTCTTGCTTGAAGATCTTTCCCTTATGGACTGAGGACCAGATGATCTTCAGGGTGGGGCTGGATGCTATGTCCACCCAATGAGAAGGAATGTATGAGGTAAGACCAATGCCCCTTCTCCACAGTGGTGGAGATAGCATCCAGGAATGGGACATATCAAAGCTGGCTGTCCTACAAGTGGGCTACAGTCTGGTCCGAAGTCCCCTCCTCCGTATGGACATGCTGAAGGACTTGCTGGCCAAATGCTGCCTCTGCTGAGGTGAAGATGTCCAGTTTATAGTGCTTGATGAGGAGAGGACCAAGTCGCTACTCGACAGAACTCCTCTATAGAGGCCTGCGTTGCCCACGCCGCAGTTGTAGCTGTGCTCCAGGTGGAGTGTGCAGTTACTCGGGTTGGTTGCTTTCCCTGTCAGTCTTGGCACAAATTTTCTCCAGGGCTTTATCTCTGCGCTGCTCAACCTTTTGGGCTGCCTTAGACCTTTTGCTAGTTACTGGAGCCTTGCCTGGAGATTTAGATCTGCGGTCAGACCTAGCTCCTTTCAAGTTTGCCTTGGTAGCTGCTATTTCCGCAGCTCTTGCCTCTGCGCTGCTGCCAACTGCTGCTTCATGCTCCATATTAAATTCTCCCTTTTCGTGCCCTTTTCTTCTCCCTTGGATAAGAGCTCTTAGGGCTTCTGGCAGTCCTGGGGCTATTGGAGCACAATGCTTTAGGAGAGCACCTAGGCCAGCGTTGCTGGGCAGAAGCCCCCTTTTTTTCTGCTCTTGGAGACAGTGGCCTTTGTCTTGCTGAATGGGAGCATGAAGCTCCATGCAACTCGGCGGCGCAGCTGTGTAAATTGGAGCGCTGCAGCTCCTTCAAATGCAGCAATCTGCGGGGCCTTTGATGAAGAAAGGATCCAGGAATGTTCCTGTCAAAGGTTGGGGAAAACGCTTGACACGTCTGTACTAGCTGAGGGACTGAGTCAAAAGCTGGAGAGCCCTAGCAACAGAGGTGTGTTCTCACAGTTCTGACAGGCTCAGACCAATCAGCTAAGCAGGCAAGGTCAACCCATTCCTAGATGCAATCTCTACCACTATGGAGAAGCCCTCATTAATCAGGTTTTTTTTTTTTTTTAGAAAAATAGAATACAGTATAAAAAGAAAGAAAAGGTGATAATACAATGTGTAATTTGAAATAGCAATTGAACATTATATGGAATAATATTCAGTTTTTATGTCAATAAAGATATATTTCAAAAGCATAGAGTAACATGATCTTCAGTTCAAGATTTTACATATAGAGTAGCAATATCGGTCAAAGCTGAACAGTCTTTTCAGATATGCTCTTTCTAAAGATCCTCATAAATCCATACATTCCAAGATTCAATATTACACCAATGTTTAAGCCTTGTTTTCCCCAAATCATTTTATCAACAGTATGAATATTAAACCAAATGAGACAATCACAGAACAAACACAAATTATCTGTGTAAAAATCTCCAATACATTATACTACTAGCCTCTAAAGGAGTTGACATCTAACTTCTGAACATAGATCAAAAGTGGTTTTTATTTTGAAAAGGCAACTGATTTTTTTTTTGAGGAAAAACAAGACATTTCGCTTCCTATCCTGGAAGCTTTATCAGTTGTATTGGATGCTGTGGGAGAAGGAAGGACAGTTATTGACAGTTGAGTTAGTTGATGGGAGGGGGAAATGATAGGTTCTAATAGGATGGTGGGGAGGGGGTGGAATGGAAAGATTGTGCTTTCTTTTGCAGCCAACTGGTCTTAACACTCTCTGAGAGCCATTGTGGTTATTTGGGGTTTTATTTGTGAGTTCAGGGTCACCTGAATCAGAGGTATGGAATCTTCTTGGAACAGCCAAAAAATCTGCATTGTAAATTGGGGATAGGTGATGTTTTATCCTTCATTGTCTGTTCAGAGAGGACTGGTCAATGTTAACATAAATAACCTCTTTTACCCTCTTTCAAACCAATTGTCCTCTCTATCCAAAATGTGGACTTAGCTGTCTTCAAAAGAGTGACCCTTATCTTTCAAATGCAGATGGACTACTGAAATTTGTCCTGATGGGTTAGATCTTCTATGTTGTGCCATGCACTTGGTGAAGTGATTGCTTTGTTGCACCACTGTATAGATCTGCACACATCTCACTGCATTGTATTGCATATATACTATATTGCTTAGTTTGTGTTTAAGTGTTTATCCTTGGGGTGGACAAGTTTCTGTCTTAATGTATTCTTGGACTAAAAATATGCGATGTTGGTTTCAAAATCTTCCTCAGCTTTTCAGAAATTCCAGCAACACATGGAATGACAACATTGTTTGTTATTCTCTTCTTTGTCTGTAGTATAGAAACTCATGCTGGGTCTTTTTTATTTATTTATTTGATAAAGGCCCAGTTAGGATAGTCACAGGTTCATAAATAAATAAATAAATAAATAATTTTATTTCTATCCCGCCCTTCTCCCTATTGGGACTCAGGGCGGCGTACA
>JANHFK010007490.1:246315-259950 GCA_036250565.1 Sibynophis collaris | reverse complement strand
CATCTCTTTTTATCAGAATGTGTTGATTATCTCAGAACCAGGAGTCTGCCAGCAGTTCAGTTTTGAGTTTTGCTGTTAGATTGCTTTCTTGTAGTCGTGCCAGTCATGGTGTTGTCGTCTGGTGGTTACTTGGGCTGCTGTTTGGATAGGGGGGTATGATGGCATCCACTACCTGCTCCCGCTCACATTTGTACTGGGGCATACAGGAGAGGGTGTCAGCTAGAAAGTTCCTTCTCCCTGGGATGTGCTTTAGCACGAAGTTGAAACGGTTGTAGTATTGAGCCCAACGGACTTGTTTAGGTGATACTTTTCACAGGGTCCTGAGGGCCTCCAGGTTTTTATGGTCAGTCCAGACTTCAAATGGTTTTTGGCCTCCTTTCAGCAGGTGTCGCCAGGTCAGCAGTGCCCATCTCACTGCGAACGCCTCTTTTTCCCATGCTGCCCACCATCTCTCTGTGTCTGTGAGCTTGTGGGAAGTGTAGGCACAGGGTTGTAGATTTCCTAAACTATTTCTTTGGAGTAGTACTGATCCAACTGCCATATCACTGGCATCTGCTTGGATGATGAAGGGTTGTTCAGGGTCAGGATGCTCAGACTTATATCTGAGTTGAAATGCAGAGGATCTCATAACAGTGATTTCAGGAGTGAAGAATCACAGGTTTATCTGTAACTGAAAAGGAGCTTCTAAAAATGATGGCAAGGCAGGAAAAAGGGCCTTTTCAGTTATGGTGCTCCTGTCCTACAGAGTAACTGAACTGCTTTTATATTCATCCTTTGAGAGCAAATTCTTTTTATTTTCTCAGAATTTTTGTTTTCTTAGCATTTTTATAACTTTTACTGGTATTTCTATTTTCTATTGTCTTGTTTATTATATTTTTATTGCTATTATTATAGCTTCTACTATTTTTTGCAGTTGTGCTCTTTAAAAATGTTGCCATGCAATATATAAATATATATTTGTTTTCGTAGATTTTCATGGGTATAGGTATGCACGTCTTGGCATATTCGGGTCTTTTCCCATGTAAGATTGAGAGTATCTTGGCGACGTTTCGACAAGGTCCCACTCGCCATCTTCAGGCTGGTGCTTTCGGCTTCGTGCGTGTGTGAGCAAAGCGTGATCAAAGCTGCTGTCCTTCTATAAATATTGGTGGGGGTGTGTGGAGTGCTGGCTTTGTTGCTGTAAGCGGGTCGGTTGGCTGTGTTGTAATATCTTGATTAATTGATGGAGTTAATGTGTGCAGATTAGCGGGCTGTTTTGTAACATCCTGTGTGGCTGAGGTATACCTGTTACAACACAGCCAACCAACCCACTTACAGCAGAAAAAGTTAGCTACCTGTTCAGGCAAACCAGTACAAACCTGCTGAATCCCACCACTATGTCCAGATCATTTTGGCATACACACTCCTTTTGCTATCTTAAACCAATCAGTATCTCCATATGGTGTTCACACAATAGTTTCCTGATTTGTGTACAGTTTATTAGTGGCCCTTAGTGTATTTAATGGCCCTTAATTTATTTATTCAGCTCTCTAGAGATTTATGCTGCTTGTCCTATCCCACTGAGTCTTAGCTGTGTCAATATTATGAGGGGGAAAATAATATGATGAGAAGCTGTCACTGCTCCTATTTTTGCTTCTATTGCTTAAAGCATTGCTGCTGGGGAATTCCACACAGCTTAAAGTGGTCAATATTGAGAAACATTGGCTTAAAGTAACAAAGTAATAACTATACAGAAGGGGAGCATGGAATTTAAAAAAACCAAATGCAATTTGCATTGGGAGTCTTATTGTTTCCTAGATCTCTGTATTTCTCCAATAATTGTAACCTCAGATTCCAAATCCTTCAAGCAAATTTGAGTCATCAGGAAATGCAACAGTATACCAATACAGTGTATAAATAAACAAATGTGAAAATGTGTTTGGGCATTGCTTTCATGAAAGTGGCTTCACTGTTTGTCAGGGACTAGAACTAGGTTTCAACTTCTTTTCTCCTGCTGAGATCACAGATCATTAACATTGTTAATGCTCTTGCTAAATCTGTTTGGCAAATGCGACAAGTCTAATTTGTTACTGACAAGACAGTTGGGAGTGTATTTAAAATGGATTAGTCTTCCTATTGTGTGCTTTTGAATGGAAGTGTGATTCTTGTCAGGTCTAGCCTTACTGTTTTGTTAAATATTAGCTATTGTTTTCATTCCTACTTTCAACTACAAAGGTGATGGAGACTTCCCTGAACATTCTCAATCTCTCTCTCCACTTTCTCCACTCCCCCGGATATATGCATATTTCTCTGTGTATATAGGTATACTGTATATACTCAAACATATACATTATAGTTGCAGGTAACTGGTAGAAAGAGAAGACAGCAGAATAGCATAGAAAAAGTAGATATTGTTTCACTTTCTTCTTGATCCAAATAGACGCAACGTAAAATCAATCACATGCAGCAAATTCTAATTTAGTATCAGGTTTCAAAGGTCATAACCATATTGCAAGATTACACCATTGTGGCCATGAGCCACTAAGTATTTCTGGAGGACAAGAACATAAATCTTTGATTCACCCCCAGCTCACTGCTCTTATTTTCCTTCTAAAATGTGAGGTTTTTGATTTGGGCCAACTCAAATGTTTCTATCAAGTTTGTGTATTATGTTCTTTTTAATAGTCTCTGCATTTGAGTCAACCCCTTTCACCTGATTCAATGTTCACTGTCCTTTAATTCTCTAATTTCTTCTGCAAATTTTTTTAGCCAGGGTGGTTCATTAGCATATTAGAAATAAATAAATCATTGGTTTGAAACCTGGCATAAATATTACTATTTTTCATTTTCTTGTTGGCCTTTTTTTTGTGAACGGGCCACAGCGGTGGGGAATGGGTGTGGCAGCAGCATCGAATGAGCCAAAAATCCTTGCATTCATCATGCTAATTTGTCAGGTGTCCCAGAACTGCATGCTGTGGTTGTGCTCATCAAATGGAACCCTTCTTTCCAATCAGCCTACATTTTATCTCCAGCACCTTTCTCCTGGCTTGGAACTGACCCAGATGGATTTTTCTTCCTACACATTATAATTTGATCTTCAGTTTCATTATGGGAAACTTCCCACATCATTTAAGGGAGTAAATCCAGTGTCCAAAACTGTACTTTTTATGTGCTTCTCCTCCTTCATCTGGACCCCCAAGCATCTGCATTGCTCCTGCTCTGAATTACTGAGAAGATGAAATGCCAAGATGTGTTCAACTTGTAAATTTTCAAAGACTTGGGGGAACTATACATGGACATTTTTCTTCCTTGCAAAATTATAATGGTTCCATAAATGCAAATTTCAGAAATACTTGTCACCATTCAGCAGTAAAGTTAACAGCTCTAACACAAGCAGTATTTAAAAGAGATGCTAAATCAACCTGCTTTGCCAGTTTGGACCTTCTTGCATTTGAATAACTCTGCATATTAAACAGATTATTCACTTCATCAAGAGTGTATAATGTCTTGCCTGGACAAAACATCTGCATTTTCTTTATTCCCATTGTTGCTTGGCTATAAATCCTGTCTAAAGTAATAGCCAGTAAATCCACATACTTAGGTGATAAGTAAGGCAAGTGTTAACACTATTTTATAATGCCTTGGTAAGACCGCACTTGGAATATTGCATCTAGTTTTGATCAGCATGATATAAAAAAGATGTTGAGACTCTAGAAAGAGTGCAGAGAAGAGCAACAAAGATGCTTAGGGGACTGAAGGCTAAAACATAAGATGAACGGTTGCAGGAATTGAGTATTTTAATGAAAACAAAGACTTGTGATAGCAGTGTCCTAATATTTGAGTGGCTGCCACAAATAAGAGAGGGCTTTGGGCTTTGGAGGTGGAGTAGAGACTGGCAGGCAAAGCCAAGCATTAGAGATCCACATAAAATAAGGCAACTCCAACCTGGATCCTGTCGAGGAGACACCCTCCATCTCCCTCTCTCACCCCCTGTGGCAGGGGCCCAGGCAGTCTGAGTGCAGCTCCCTCTTCAGAGGTGACTAGCAAGCAAACAAACCTGGTGCTCTGGCTGTGAGGCAGCAGCATGGAGCCCCACCTCTGGACAGTGAGAGTGGAGCAGGCAGAGTGCACACTGCGGTGCTGGCACTGGCCAGGAGGGACACCCAAGCTGAACATTTGGAGCTGGGCTTGATGGAGTTTGCAAGTGGGCTCAGTGGGGCTGCTTAGTGGGGAGACCCTGGCCCATTTGGTTTGTTTCAGCACAGGTTGGGAACATAGAAGGCAGCGTGGGGTGGGAACGCAGAAGGCAGAGGAAATCTGTGCCTTTCAGCATTTAGCCCTCAAAGGCTCCTTTGGGATGACTTTTCTGCTTTTGAAACATTACGTTTAGCAACAATAAAAAAGAAAAACTTTTGTAATATCATTTCTCTTTCCCTCCCACTCTCCCACTCTCCCCGCCTTCCTTCCTCTGTTTCTCTCCCCCCCCCCGGGAGGTGAAGGAACCCCTGAACTGGTGTGGGTAGTGGGAATGATGTCTGAAGGCTGACAAGCCCAGGAGCAGTGTGCCCACAATCAGCTGGTTGGCAAGGAGGTGGGGCATCTCAACATAGGCCGCTCTGCAGGAAAAGAAACTGCTTTTTTTTTTTCCAAGCTGAGATGATGCTGGGTTGCACTGTGGATCCGTGTCATAATAGGCTTCAGGAGGAGGATGGACCCCATCTCCACCACTGTGAAGTTCATCAATTCATCAATCAATTACAATTTTGCAAGATCTTTTTCTTTCATGAGAAGTTGGAATTGATTGAGCGAAACATGGTGGAGAAACATGATTGGAGCTGGGCTGGGGTGACTGTGTGTGGGCCCACAGAGAGGGCTCTGTGTGCCATGTCTGGCATGCATGCCATAGGTTCGCCATCACGAGTATAAGGTTTCCTGTTTGATCAGGGGGTTGGACTAGAAGATTTCCAAGGTAACTTAAAACTTTGTTATTCTGTTGCTCTGTTAACAGTCTTTTCAGAGTATGGAGAAATACAAACATTAACCATAGTGTCAAGTATTGCATAGTATGTGAAGACTCCCCGATTCTAGCTAAACATATCCCATCGTAATATTAAATTCTTCTTCTTAGCTTTCAATAATGGATCCTGCACCACCAAACATCACTCAATTGGCTCAGTTTCAAATTACTGCAATGAAGCTGCACATCTCATTTCATGCAGAGGGGGAAGAAGGCAGCTCCATTAGAGATTTAGGTGGGCTCAAAGCTCATTTGAAATGAAAAGCCTTGTGAGAAATCTGTAATGAGAAAGATTTGATAGTTTAATGTGTTTCTGCAAAGCACTATAATTTTCTAGAAAATGGATGGGATGTTATCATTCTTGAAATCAACTAGAGAGCACTATTACATTTCAGATTTAATGGCTGATCTAGATGTTTGTGGTTAGTGATGGATGGGGCTAGAATGTAATGATCATATTCATGCGAGGAGCTTCTGAGAAAAAACCTGACTCTAAAACTTATTAGAGGTTCTTAAAAAAAGATGTAATCTATAGCTTGAACAGTACAATGTCTGATTGTCCTCAGATTATAAGGCTTATATAAAGGATCAGATGATGGAATGAATGTACAGATGAGACCCTGGGGACCAGAGGAAGGGTCACATGTGGAGATAGGATCCAGGTGTGGATGGAATGGACATGAGAGTGAGGAATATGAATTCTGATAAAACATTTTCTCCTA
Source organism: Sibynophis collaris (assembly GCA_036250565.1). Taxonomy (NCBI): domain Eukaryota; kingdom Metazoa; phylum Chordata; class Lepidosauria; order Squamata; family Sibynophiidae; genus Sibynophis; species Sibynophis collaris. Next base: position 254,232 of record JANHFK010007490.1, on the reverse strand, counting down.
TCTTCATTTCTTTGTCTTAGAACAAACAATTAAGTAGCTTTGCTCTTTTCTGTCTTCTCAATGCAGAAGGAGGCGGGAGTCACGGGGAGTGGGGGGGGTGCTGCCTCAGAAAAAACTGTGTATTCTTTTATTCTGTTCTGCAATAGGAAAAGGGGGGCTGCACATTCACAGTGAGACAAAAGTTAACACCTTACCCATTAACCACTAGCCAGGATATTAGGAACAAGAACAGCTCACTTATAAGAAAACCCCCAAAAACCACATAGCTGGCAAGGAAGCCCATGACCTGGGAGAAAAACAGGTGACGTGACATTTAGCTATTAGCATAAGAAGCACAGGACTTTTAGGTGGTGGTAAACCAATTAACCAATCAATATTATATGTATTATTCGGGGAAGGGCAAAGGGGTGTATGGGACCACCCTTCAACTATAAGAATTGTTGTATCACCTTGCTCAGGGCCTTTGTTTAGCTTTTTGAACCAGGGTCCTTATATCTTGGTACCAAAATAAAAGTATGATTTTGTATCACACCTTATGTCCAGTGACTTATCGGCTTCGACACCAAGTAAGAGCCCAGTTTTGGGGACAACATATACTCAGCAGTAATTCTAGCAAATAGTGGAGATTTCTTGCAAGGTTTTAATACACCTGTAATAAGAGGAGTTCAAATAGTTGAGGCCACCAGGAGAGCAAGAGCCAGAACTTTGTACCTACATCAACACCTGAAGCAGTAAAAGAGGAACAAAAGAAGAAGATCAGGTATCAGAGGAGTTAAGGTTAATCAACTTGTCACCTAGGTTATCAAACCAAGGACTAACTCAACATTCAATGTTACAACAATGTAAAAGTTCTAGAACTGAAGGACAATGGCTGTCTTCTGTTGTTGCTCCCCAGCAATAGGTGTTTAAGGAATGTGTCAGTCAGAGTTGAAGAAGCTTCTTAGATGAGAAACTAAATGTCTTCAAATAATAATAATAAAAAATCCAATTAACTTTTGAAAAAGCAGCTTTGGGGCAACCATGACCTAGATGGCTGAGAATTTCCTTAGATAGAGAACTATGATATACTGAAAGCTCCATGGTCCAGGAATTTGTCCAGTTCTCATTCAGACCATTTAAATTGATAGTTATCACTCATCTGATGGCAGCAAATCCCATCCTTTTATTAGGTGTTATGGTGACTATAGAAGGCCTGTTATAATATATATATGAAAATTTGCTAGTGAATTTTTTATTACATAAAAAATATCAATCACAGTCTGAATGCTTGAAATAAAGGTAAAGGTGTTCTTGTTCAGTCATATCCAACTCTACACATGGTGTTCACCACTCTTTCTTGGCCAAGGGAGCCACCATTGTCCAAAAACATTTTCTGTGGTCATGTGCCCAACATGGCTATTTGTCAAAGGCACACAGAATGCTGTTATCTGCCCACCAAAATGGCACTTATTTATCTACTTGCATTTGCATGTTTTTCAACTGCTAGGTGGGCAGGAAATAGAAGTTATATCTGAGGGGCTGTCACAGAGAGGAGTGGTGTTTTTCAAAACACCTAAAGGTCAGACTAGGAATAATGGATGGAAACTGATCAAGGAGAGATTCAACCTAGAAATAAGGAGGAATTTTGTGACAGCGAGAACAATCGACCAATGGAACAGCTTGCTTTCAGAAGTTGTTGGAGCTTCATCATTGGAGGCTTTCAAGAAGAAACTGGATGGCCATCTGTTAGAAATGGTGTAGGGCAGGGCTGTCAAACTCCTGGCCCGCGGGCCAGATGCGTCACATTGCTAGCCATGACCACATCCATTTTAGCAAAGGGGGAAAAGTCACGATATGTCACATGATGCCAACTTGATGATGTGAGTTTGACACAATGACCTACAAGGTCCCTTCCAACTCTGTTAATCTGTTAATATAGTAACAGCAATAGCAATAGCACTTAGATTTATATGCCACTTCATAGTGCTTTACTGCACCCTCTAAGCCATAGGTGTGAAACTCATGATATCATGTTGCCATCACATGATGTTTCATGATGTTTTTTCATGGAGCTGGGGTGGGATGGCCTGCGTATTATGCATCTGGCCCATGGGCTGCCAGTTTAACACCCTACTCTAAGCAGTTTATAGAGTCATCATATTTGGGTCTTCATTTTACTGACCTAAAATAAATAAATAAATGGAAATAAATAGAACCCAAACAGAACCCAAACCCAAACCAAAAAGTGATATATAGCTTAAAGGGCACGTTACAAATTAAGCACAAATGATAAACATTGATTCAAAAGCATTTCTGAAGTTTAATTTAACTTGAAGTTCATTTGTGAGTCTTGAATTCTTAGCATCTTGGGCATATTTTATTTCTCAATCTCTTTTTTCTGATGCCACTTTTTAAAAGAGAGAATTAGCCCCCAACATAAAACATAAACTGTTTTCAGATGATTTGCCTCTTTTCATGATTTGGGGGGGGGGGGGGACAAAATTACAAGGATAACTCTGAGTTTGGGGCTATGGATTACCAACACCTGTGCTAGAAGATAAGTGGTGGTAGAAAGAATAAAAATTAGAAGCTTGTGAAAACAATCACTTTGAAGCTCATAGGAGCATATAGAGCAGAATGCTAGAACCTGCAGGGAAGAAGTAAAAAACATGAACATGTAAAAGGTTTGAAGAAAAAAAGTCAAGGAAGTCAGAGGTGAAGTCAATGCATCCTTTGCATTAATGTGGCTGTAATATGATACTGTGTAACAGGAGCAGGCCATAAATTGCCTCAAGGGAAAAAGTTAACAATAGGAGGTCTGCATGGAGCTCCTGAATTAATAGTATTGGAACATCTGCCATACAATATGGATTGAACTTTAAGGAGCTCTGCTGTATAATTCATTTGTCAGGCAGTTTGAGAAAGAGATGACATGTCTGCTGGGCAGGGGGAGCAAAGAGGGAGGAAGTTTTAATTAATTCATTTGTTTCTTTTTTAAAAATGATGTTAAGAAACCAACTGTTCATACTGCATTGTTTCATTTTTAAGGTTTTTAAGATGAGATTGGCAACCATGAAATGGTATAGGGCAGTGATGGCTAACCTTTTTGCTGTCGCGAAAAGCGTGCGGGGGGGTGTTTGCGTGCGTGCCCATACCCATAATTCAATGCCCCCTGCCCCCCGTACTCCCCCTGCTTTTGACATGCGATGGCAAGGTGGGCCCAGTAGCCCCCTTTTTTGGCATCACCATGCAACAAAGCCTTTCTATGAGTCTGGGGAGGGCAAAAATGGCTTTCCTGACCACCCATTTGCTGACTTCCGGTGGGACCAGAATCCCCGTTTTTTGCCCTCCCCAGGGTCCAGAGCCTTTATAGGAGTCTGGGAAGGCCCGAAAATCAGTTGGCCAGTGCGCGTATGTGAGCTGCAGCTGAGCTGGGGCAATGCTCACGTGCCCACTGATATCGCTCCGCGTGCCACCTGCGGCACTCTTGCCATAGGTTCTTCATCACAGGTATAGGGTTTCCTGCTTGAGCAGGGAATTGGATTAGAAGACTTCCAAGGTCTCTTCCAGCTCTGTTATTCTGTTCTGTTCACCATATAGGTGTAGCTTCAATATGTAGAGCCAGGTTCTATAGGCACATCCTTATCACAACAAAGAAAGCTGCAGAATTTGGATAAAGAGGGATGGTTTCTTTATGAGGATATGAGTGTGGGATGCAGGAACTTGGTTTGGGTGCAGGTTCAGTCTCCTGCAATCTGACCAGTCTTTGGATATGGAGATTTTGATTGCCAAAATCCCCTAGTTTTGTGATTATTATTGATTCTTTGGTTCATTTATTTGGAGCAGCATCTATGTTGAAAATTTTTTGTCACTTTGTTGCTTCCCTCTGGGCAATCTGTTATACAGTAAGAAAAACACATATCCAATAATTACAAATAAACTAGTCTAAAATTATACAGGGCTCAAGAGTGGTGTCAAATCAAATCAAACTAATCCACTTTTGAGTCCTCAACAATGATGTAGAATTTTAAGAGACTTAAATTATTTAAGAGAATTTTAAGAGAAGGGAATCAAAGAAGAAGGTAGGCTGATAAGAATGTAGGTCCCCCATTTTGATTCTTACTGTAATAGATATACTATGCACACGTACATATCTATGTGTGTGTGTGAAGAATGTATGTATATAACAATGATGTTTCACCAAGTCATTGTTGACACTTAGTGACTTAAGATAGATTTTCTCTATGAATATGTATATACTATATACATACATAATAGACATATACATAATTTTTTAAAAATTAAAATTAGTAGATTTTAATGGGAGGCATTATTGAGCATCATTAAGCATCTAAGGGGCTGCCACAAAGAAGGGGGCAACCTATTATCCAAAGCACCTGTGAAGACAGGACAAGATGTAATAGATGGAAACTAATCAAGGAGAGATCCAACCTAGAAGTAAGGAGGAATTTCCTGACAGAAATAATTAATCAGCGTAACAACTTGCCTCCAGAAGTTTCAGGTGCTCCAACATTGGGGATTTCAAAAAAGAGATTGGATACCCATTTGTCTGAAGTGGTACAGGGTTTCCTACCTGAGCAAGGGGTTGGACGAGAACCCCTCCAAAGTCCCTTCCAACTTTGTTCTGTTATTTCAAAGCACAACATGTTTTCTGGCTTAATAGTAGTCCATTTTTAAATTATTTTTTTCTTCTATCATGCTATTATCATGCAGATCCACACAACACCTTCAATAGAGTTGCTAATTTAAACCTTTTAGCAGTTTCCTTTGACCTGCTATTTGTCTCTTTCTTTTTTAAAAATAAATAAGCTCATCCCCATTCAAGTCTCACCCTGTAAGTCTCAGTTAATAGCTGTGCCCACCAAATACTTCAAATTGGTTTAGTCATCCATTCGTCTTTATCATCTTCAGAAATAACATGAATCATCAGTAAAAGATCAAGTGATTTGCAGTACTTTCCATGGGTTTATGAAATTAGGGATCTATTCAGCAGCACATTCAGAAATATTGCTAGCACTTTAAAAAAAAAAAGCAGAGTCTATAGAACCCATTTTGCCATTAAGTCTTTTATAGAGCTTATCAGTAGGGGATAAATGTACTGCATGAATAGAAAAGAAAACAAAGACTTGGATCTCTTCTAGACTTTACATCTCTAAAGTTTTATATGTTTTTCATTTCTTCTGAGTCATAACTGCTTCTTCCTTTTTACCTATTTTTTTCCTACTGCCAAAGATGAGAGAGTTTCATTACCCAAGATTTAGACCAGAACTGGAGAAATAATGAAGGTAGTTAGAGTAGAATGTTTTCATTTGCGTAGCTTGTAATTAATCACGATCTTCTTCCAGCTTTTAATATTAATTCATGGTCATTATCATTACCCGCTTTTTGTCCTTCTATGACTTTATTCTGGCAATGCCATTTCCAGAGCCAAGACCAAAAGATCACACATGAATGCACAGATTCATCCTTATTTGCAGGAGATTGTAATAAAATGTCATTGTTTGCTTACACTAATTGCTCATCATCACCAGCTGATAGCCTGAACATTTGAATGCATTCTTGGCAGTATCTTTGAGGAGGATAAGGAGGTGGCATAGCCATTACTCACGACTTAAACTTGTACAATGGTTTGATTTGGGATTCCATTCTTCACACTGTTCTGCTTCATTATAAATAGTTGCATTGTGATCATCCCCACGTTTGTATTGAACTAGCAAATTTACTAGTGTAGGAAGTTAGCACTCACCCCTCTCCTAGAGGAATGAAATGTTTTGGGAAATGTTGAAAGGGCAGAATATTTTCCCTAAAAGAAAAGTAGAAACTCAGAGAAGCAGAAAATCAGCCCCCATCTTTGCCAATGGGCCATTAAGGCCTTAGTATCCTATTTGCAACACAAAAAACCCATCCAGCAACAGAAACTCTCCACATGGCAAGGCTCAAGCAAGGCTAGCTAAGACCCCTGCCCCCTGGGAGTCTCACAACCAATCAGGATACATTTCTTATACAGGAACCGAAACACTAAGGTGGGGTCCAACAGAAAGGCATAAAAACCAATACACTCCCAGCATCTTGCTCTTTCTGTTCAGGAACTCTAGCCACGTGATCCTGTCCACCATTAAACCATCTTTCCAAACAGCCACAATGTTTCCAGTGTCTTTTTCCCCACTTGAAACTGAACCCAGAAGGACATTTCTTCCAGTACTAGAAAATGGTACATTCTTTGTAATAAAAAATGATTATTGCTACCTACAGCTTTGAAAAAATCAATTCAAATTTACTCTAACAAAGTTCTACAGAACTTTAAAAATGAGAATTTCAACCAATAGGAGAAAGTATGTTATATCTAGGAATTAAGTGGCAGAGATGAATGTAGAATTTTGATATTTGTCAACTTCATTGTTTTCTTAATTAGTTCCATGTTATAAGAGTGGGTCCTAAATTTTTGACATTCCTAGAGCAGATTTTATTCTACAGCTGAAATAATTCCCTATAGAAATAGGCATGGAGTTTTGGGGAGGAGAGAAAGAAAATACAATGTGTGGCAACTTGACAAACCTGTCTTCTATTTCAACCTTACTTGAGAGCTGGTAGAAAATAATCAAGGAGCCAAGGAAGCTATTAGAGAAGTGATTTTGACAGCTAGAGACTAATTCTATTTATAAGGGTAGGACAGGAGACAGCTACATTTTAAAAATCCCCCATTGAAAATTGCATTTATAACCAAGATTGGTAGGGTTAAAGCAAGTACAGGATGAATCTGGAGTCCAAAGTTGATGAAACTATCCATTTAATATATTTCTGATTATCACTTTTTGTGCTCTAATTTCTTTTTCAAGCAAGTGCTCCTTTTCCTGATCTGCAGAGTTCTTGAGAAGACATAGATTGTGTAATTTGTTCTAAACTGACCATTAAGAGAGCTTTGAAAATTAAACCAATATCAAGGTAAAATAAAATATTGGGGGGGATATAGATGAAGGCTATTATTGTCCATGGAAGGGAATTAAAACTCATAAAACTGATATCTAATTTACATTTTTTTTATTTGAAAAGGATGCAGGACATTTTATATATCCAGCTTAGTCATACAAAAGACAAATGCATTAAAGATGGATTCTAATCAAAAGATGGGTGAGGAAATAGAGTGACTTTCAATTGAATTAAGAAAATGATGTGTAAGAGATTGCATGCAAAGTAGATTCTATATGTTGATTGCTAGTTGTTTTCCACTCTTCAGATATCTGCTACCTGGATAAAAAATTCTGTATGTTTCTCCTCTTATTCCTGATGATGATGGGAGATTGGTCTCCATTAAATGTCGGAATTAATATTACAAAAATGTAGATGTGCAGAGTTCCAGATGGACTGTAAAATGTAGATGATTTTCTTTATCCCTTAGATTGAATACAATCCACTAATTGTCCAGTTTAATTGTGGGCTGCTGCATATTCTTCTTCATTTATAAATGAAAACATGGCTGCAGTGTTTGTTTGCCTATACCAGAGCTTCTGTTTCATCCCTGCTTCTCTATTACTTTGCCAAAATTTCTGTCTTTGTTCTATTCCTTTACTGCTTAATCATAATCTTCCTCCAGTAATATAAAGAAACAAAGGGATTCTTTTTTCATTAGTTTGACACTAAGAACATGTACAAAGTTCAGACTATAGCTCTACATCTTCACCATATAGTAGCTATTCACTGTATGTCTGAAAAGCAACAATAGCTGAATACAATTTTCAGAACCTCATAGCATTGGCTATAGTTGGGATCTCTGATATATCCCTGTTCTTGCATATAATGGTACTTTGGGCTAGTGGTGAAATCCAATTTTTTTTACTACCGGTTCTATGGGCGTGGCTTGGTGGGTATGGCAGTGGAAGGATAGTGCAAAATCCCCATTCCCTCCCCACTCCAGGGGGA
>JANHFK010007490.1:213870-224167 GCA_036250565.1 Sibynophis collaris | reverse complement strand
AAGGCAACTGGAATTTGTTTTTCCTTGAAGACATTTTGCTTTTCATCAGTTGAATTAAAGAAGCTTCTTGGATGAGAAGTGAAATGTCTTCAAAGAAAAAGTCCAGTTGCCTTTTGAAAAAGCACCTTTGGGATAAAGAAGAAATGACCAGCAGCAATGTGAACTGACAATTAATGCATTGTTGGAAGAGTTGAAATATCGGGTTAGGAATAATTCATCATGGCAAAAAAGCTATCAGGGTGATCTGTAAGCGTTAACAGTGACTTGATGGCACATAATCAACTAAAGGGAAAAGACAGAACCAAACAGCCTAAAACCTTTTTTTTACCAGGAACTTAAAAATGGCATGATGTTGTTGTGAGAAATATCCATCTGGTTCAGTTCCAAGCCATGAGAAAGACATTGGAAACATGGAGGCTGATTGGAAAGGTGGTTTAATGATAAAGCAGAACCACATCACATGGGTTTGAAGTCCTGGGCAGCTGACCACATGGAGTTGAGAGTAAGGGGCATTTATACCTTCTCTTGGGCTTTGAACTTGAGCTTCCTGTTCAAGAATGTGGATCCTATTGATTATTGTAGGGGTCATAGTTGGCTCTGTAGTTTGTCTACGCTCCCAGGTTTGGTTGAAGTTTGGAGGGTGTGGTGCAACTGAGATAATGCGATAAAGAAGCTTATGGTCTGAAAGGATGTTGGGCAATTCCTATTATGGCTGAGGGCTAATGCTACTTTTGTTTAGACCTTGTTGCAGGGAATAACCGATTTACCAAATCTGCATTTCTTTTTTTTAAATTTTATTTATTCATTTTTTCCCTTAAACATACTAATAGTTGAAATCATCATCAATTTATTTTATGCTCAATACTAATGACAATAATAGTACTATTCAGGTATATCTGATAATAGTCTTTCAACTTCTAACATTTGCATCTACATGTTAATTGTAATATATTATATAGCAATATACCTCATAATATTTTCCACATTTCTAATGTTTACCTTTATTTGCTAACACTTAATCAAGCAAATCTTATATTAAGAAGCATTCTATGTCTATGCATCATCTCTTGCCCTTTTTCTAATTTCAATTCTTATTGATTTTTGACCAATCTCCCATACTCCTCCCTTGGGATCTTGCATCTCCTTACATCACTCTTATTTAATCTAAATATTTCATCTGCCTCTACATCTACCTCCCGCTGTTGAATTTCCAGCATGCCCATCAATGACTCTTTCATCACTCCTGGGAGTTCTTTCACTTTGTCCTCTTCTATATTTTGAGTTCTTGAAGCATAGTCTGCCTGCTCCATTTCAGGAATTTTTACTATCTCTTTCTCATCTTCATCTGTTTGCCTCATTTGTTGATTTGTCTCCTCTATTTGTTCCTCTACTCTTTCTACTTTCTCCTCTATTTCTTGAATTTCTTGTACATTTTTCATTGGGAGAATTTCCTGATCTCACATCTGTGTCATGTATCAATTTATTCATCTCCCTATGGTTTCTTATCATAGCTTCCAGAATACATTGAAGCATCAATAGTATTTCTTTTTGAGATGCATCTAATTCTCCCTGTTATGACATTTTACTTTAATTTAATGGGCTAAGAATTACTCAATAATCTACCAAGATCCCAATGTCCCAATTGTCCATCACACCAAATGGCCAATATTAGAAAAAATTACTCAGTCCTGGAACTGCTTCTCAGAAAGCACAATGTTTACAGTCCTCAGGATCTGCCAATGTGTTCCCTCTCAATTTTCTGAATTTGTAAATCTTGTTTAACTTTTCTTCTTTCACCTCATGAGATGTTCTATCAAGCAACATTCATAATCCAGAATGGCCCACCAGGTTTCCCTATGTCTCATTAATCCACATAGTCAAATGTTCAGTTTCAAGGGCAATTCCTGTTATTTACAGTCTTCAAAAGGCTCACCAGTTACTCTCAACCAGCCAAAAAGCAAATAGATACAAAACAAAAAGCCTTCCATGTGTTGTTTGCACACTATTTTCCTTTCTCTTATCAATCCTGAGTTCTAAGGTCTTTTCCAGTATAGCATAGTATTTTTTTCCACCAGTAAATGGCACCCCAGCCCAAAGTTGCAGCAGAAGCTGTCATAGCTGATTGCCAAATAGTCACAGAATCCATTTTTCTTTATACATTTTCTTCCATATTGTCAACAAATTAAGATCACTTATGAGCCATGGTGGCGCAGTGATTAGAGTGTAGTACTGCAGGCTACTTCTGCTGCCTGCTGGCTGCCTGCAATTTGGCAGTTCAAATCTCACCAGGCTCAAGGTTGGCTCTGCCTTCTATCCTTCCGAGGTTGGTAAAATGAAGACCCAGATTCTTGGGGGCAATATGCTGACTCTGTATAACCACTTAAAGAGGGCTGTAAAGCATTGTGAAGCAATATATAAATCTAAGTGCTATTGCTATTTATGATACTGCAAGTTTCAGTCCAATCTTTCTATATTTTAGAACTTCATAGTCTCCCATTAAAATTTCCTTTCTCGTTCGGGTCAATAATCTCTGTGTTAGCTCGCCGCTTTCAGCACTTTAGAGAATCTTTCTTTCAAAGGTTATTTTATTTGGGGTTAGGTCACTAATAAAGAAGTTGAAAGTCTCCTCATCCAGTTCCAATCCACAAACCATTCACAAACCAGTTCATTTCTTTCTTCAGTTGTCCCAGCTTCAGTTCGGCCATAATGGCCATCTCTCTTCTTTGTTGGTCAGAGGGCACCTTGGATCGAGCAGAAGAGGCATCACTCTCCCATGATCAGCAATTTGTATTGGGAGGGCAAAGTGGAAAGGTGAAAGAAATAAGCTTCAGATTAGCAATAATAAGTATATTAGCCTTTTTCTCTGTGGAAGAAACCTTTCCCCATCTCCTTCAGAAGCACTAGAATGCTCCTCTGCAGCTGACAATTTCTCCAGTCCATCTTTTCTTGCTTTCATCCAAAATGGAGATCTTACTAAAACATTCCTTTCTCTCCTCCATTGGGCCATGCTATTGTTGGAAGGAAAAAGGCAGGGCTCGTTTTTCCACCGGGAGATCGCATGGAGAAGAAGAGAGAGAAAAATGGAACACTGATGCCATTTAAAATTGAAGAGTCAAATCCAGCTGTTCAGGAAGAGGTTTTTATTGGCAGAAGTGAAGTGACATTCAGTATTTTGGTTCTGGGGCAGCTGAACAACTGACTGGGAGAGCGGATAGATTCTGATAGGGTTCTGTGACTTTGAAGTTTAAACTATTATTGGGGTTGTGCAATGTGGGGGCTTTTCTGTCTTTTGTTATTCTAAAAGAGTGTTGGGTAATTTCTTTGTGGCTGAATGCTATGTCCTGTGTTGGATTTTTGGGTTGCTGGTTTAAATCCTATCACCCTGCTTTTGTTGCCTGTTAGGTTTTGCTGCAGGGCTTTCAACATGTTCTGCCTTGAATGGACTACTGCCGGTAGTATTTGTTTGCTTATGAATGGAGCCATCTAGATAGGTGCCATCTGCTTTCAATAAGCTTGTTATCTTCCTAAGTGCCAGCATCCACTTGTGGTTAGCGCCTTTCTATAATGTTTCTTTCACAAGCATCTGGTCAGAATGTGGAATGGGCCTCAGGCAGTTTCTATTAGTGGCTTGGCTTTTTTGGCTTTTCTGATGCTTTCCTTATGGTTAATATTTCATAGGAAAAAGGAGAAAGGGTTTTTTGGTGATTACTTCTTTCACTATGTTTTCAGAAAGAAAATGAATATATTCTATGAGCAGCTCTGTCTTGCCATGTGAATTTAAATTTCCAAGATTCATGATGCCTCATGGGGTTATTATGAGATTTGTTTTCTTTTTTCAGCAGTATGCAGATACAAGGAACTTTTTAGTGTAGCAATAAAGAGTTTTAAAGTATTGCATAAGCTTCTGAGATAGGTAGAGATCCCCTAGCACCTCTCCTAATTAACTTCTAACCTGCTGGTAGGTGAGTTTCCTTTTCTTTATTGCCTTTTTAAAAATCTTTTAACTGCTAATGAAGTTGAGTTGGGTAATTTCTTTTGGCTTCCTTAATTTGGTTTAGTTGTTAATTACATGCCTTATGTTCCCAATGTGCATATGGATTCTTTAGGTACCAGTCAGCATTAGCTGTTTCTTTTATTCTTTTCCTGTTATGTCACCCCACCCTCTGGTCTGAGCTTTTCTTCAGTTGTGAACTACACCAAACAAAGGTTACAAAAAGAGCTAAGGAACTTTGAGTAAAAGGAAGAAGAGATTCAAATTTAATTCAGGCTTCATGGTTTCAAAGACAGGTTTTTTCAAGCACAGATACAATTATTTTAAACAAATCCTTTCCACCAAACTGTGCCTATATCCCCAGGGAATATTAAAAGTGAATATTTAATTTATTGGATTTAGAAAAAAACCCTGCTTTTTTTCTTTAAAAAAAAGTGGGCAAAGCAGCTAATAAAACAATTTAAAGTGAGTAGATGAAATACCAATTTGCAGTCAATATAATGTAGGCATTTCAAACATCAGTCAAAAAAACGATGAGAACCAAGTAAATAATTAAGTGGGTTTAGGAAAGGTTTTGGAAGAAAAAAAAACAGCTGAAAGAATGCAAGTAGAGATCTGTAGGCAACTCTGGAATACAAATAAGCAAAACTGAATTTGGGCTTTTTGTGGTTGCTCTTTTTTTTTAATGAATGTCAGGTGCAAATTTGCCCTAAGATTTGTCTGTGTTTTAGTGCACATTTCTTGGAGCAAATGAAAACATATCCTGATATACTGCATTTTTGTAGTAATAAAGGAGAATATTTGTAGCTCAGGGTTGAAATGAGGTGCTTGGTGCTCTCTGAGCTTTGCTTCTTTTCTTGCAGATGTCTCATTACCCAAACTAGGTAACATCGTCAGTTCTCATAAGGAGTGGGGTTTGCTCTCAGTTTATATTCTAATGTCTTATCCTGTGTGTGTTGGTGGGGGTGGTCTTAGAGATTCTTTGGTTGGGCTGTTTACTGTTGGCTTCTTTGGTAGTTTCTTGATTGGGGTATTGTTTGATTGTTGGTTTGATGTGTAATTGTGGAGTTAATCTATACTGTTTGCTGGTAGAAAGGTGCTTGGGCTAGTTGATTGTCTTTTTTACACAGTCTATACCTATGGTTAATGTCTATGTGTCTATTGATGGCTCATTTGTCTGAATACCAGACTTCTAAAAATTCCCTGGCACTTTTGGACTTGGCTTAGTCTAGGATAGTCCTATTTTCCCAATTGAAAGGACTTCTCCCCCCCAGCATTTTTGTATTATCTCTACATTTTTGTCAGGGATGCAGTGACTCAGTGACTAAGATGCTGAGCTTGTTGATTGAAAGGTCAGCAGTTCATTGGTTCGAATCCCTAGTGCCGCATAACAGTTGAGCTCTCATTATTTGTCCCAGCTTCTGCCAACCTAGCAGTTCAAAAGCACATAAAAATGCAAGTAGAAAAATAGGGACCACCTTTGCTGGGAAGGTAACAGTGTTTTGTGCACCCTTGGTGTTTAGTCACGCTGGCCACATGACCACTGAGATGTCTTCGGACAGCACTGGCTCTTTGGCTTTGAAACGGAGATGAGCGCTGCCCCCTAGAGTTGGGAACGACTAGCACATATGTGCGAGGGGAATCTTTACCTTTATATATTTTTATTCAGACTTTCCCATAATCATGGAGATTTGTTTATGACAGCTAGGTTTTGGTCCATGTATTGTTTTTAAAATGTGAAATTAAAGCAGCGAGTCTGCAAAACTGAATGAAACAAATTACCCCCATCTGTACTTGGAGGAGTGAGCGTACAAGCCATCTGCTTGTTTAATGAGCTATGGTTGTCCCCCCCCCCCCAATCTCTTGTGTTTTATTTCAATATTTAGTACACCAAACTGGCTTGTTTCAAGGTAATCACTTGCTAATATTCCTGATATATATTACAGTCTTTTTGCTACCCCGTAATACTAAATTATCGTCATAATGCAGGAGAAAGTGACACTTTTATCATAATTAAGCTTTCAAATGAACTGCATTCGGAGGAATTTTTCTTCATTAAAGAAGCAACTCAGATTTCTTATCTGCATCATTTAGAGGATTAAAATGTCCGCCCTCCACTATTACATCCTAGTTATTTCAGAAGAAAGAACTGAAAACCTTACCAGTGTGAAATAAATTGTTATATCTGACAAATCTGTCAAATGTATAGAACTGCCCACCTCACACAACTTTGAAGTTTTATATGTTAACTGGGTTTAGGAGTTTATTCAAAAGAATGTTCCATTGTACCAACAAAAATCAGAGGCCCAGTGCCATAAATATGTTTCTAAGTGCAAAAAATAATAATCATTTCTATTAAATGTGAAGCATATTTGGAAATCTTGACTGATCCACATTGCATTAAATCCTTTTGTCATCAGGCCTGTACCTCTTTTCATTTCTAACCATGGTCAGATGTTCTCCATCCCCAAGCAATATAGGACATAACACAGCAACTATTCCTCTTCAGTCAAGTGGTGGTTTAATGGATTTGGCTAACCATACTGGCAATAACCTTATCTCAGCTGTAACAAAAATTTATAGAGCCACAGCCATTAACCACCTGTTATATGATACACAGATTTGTTATGGTCACAACTTAACTCTATAGAGTAGTTCAGTTTACATTTTTGAGAGCTCTGTTATGAATGTTTTGCTGTGCATCACATGTCTTGCTAAGAGAGGAAACTTAATTGGCTTAATGTCATTGGAGACCACATGGGGTTTTCCCACTTGAAATATTGGATTGCATTTTTGCAGATAGTGTGTATATCATGACGTCACAGAAAAAAGCATATCCACTGATTTAAATTGCTGCAGGTTATCAGCCAACAGTCTGACTTTGCTTGGCTCTAAGAAAACTTCATCCAAGTTGAAAGGAAAGGAAATCAACCTAAGCAAACCCTTATTATTGTCCAGGCCAGGCTAGTACTGCTAAGTACACTTAGATTCAAATTTCAAATTCAGAATAGAGCTGCAAGGGACTTTGGAGGTCTTCTAAACCAACCTCCTGCTCAAGCAGAGACCCAATACCATTTAGACAAGTGGATCTCTAGTCTTTTCTTAAAACCTTCAGTGATGAAGCACCCACAACTTCTGAATGCAAGTTGTTCTACTGGTTAATTGTTCTCACTGTTAGGAAGTTTCTTCTTAATTCCTTGATTAGTTTCCATGCTTTGGAAAATAAGTTGACCCCCACTTCTTTGTGGTGGCCCCTTAAATCCAGGAACACCACTATCATGTAACTCCTAGTCCTTCTTTCCTCCAGACTAGCCATACCCAATCTTGCAACCATTCTTCATATGTTTTGATCTCCAGGCCTTTAATAATCTTAGTTGCTCTTCTCTGCACTTTTTCCAAAGACTCAACATCTTTTTTGTAATGTGGTGACCAAAACTGGATGCAGTATTCCAGATGTGGTCTTACTAATACTTTCCTTGATTTTGATTCTATGCCTTTGTTTAGTACATCCAATCCCATAGAATTTTCAGCCTTGCCAATTAGGTCATTTTTGCCATTTTCACTGTTGCAGAAAGGTTCCTTCTGCTCCCTAGAAGACACAGAAGCTAATTCTCATTGGCTTTTATGCTTCCCTTTTATATTGTGTGACATAGAAATTATAGATCCTTGACCTAATAATGTCTTTCCTAACACACTCTCAGGAGAACAGAGTAGTAACTTCCCCTTAGCCTCTTAGATCACCAAAAATATCCTGAAGAGTGGTTATATTTACTGCAATTGCTATCAGGGTTAGATATTCAACTGTCTACTGATTTGGGGTAATTCAACTCATTTTTATATAATCACTTATTTTGGTATTATTGATTTATCTAACAAATATTTCCAGAGTACAATCCTAATTTCATAAATAAACCATCCTCTCTTATACACCTTAACAGGATTGTGTTTAATTGGAGATCAAAATTGATATGACAAGTGGGAAATATTTCCCAAAAGTGTACATAATGAAATTATATGGAAAGTAAGATAAAGTGAAATGGAATACATGCTAAAATGATCAAAACACAACTAACATGCTAAATTACTAAACTATTCTTCTTCCAATGGTGACAATGTTGAAGAACACAGCTCTGCTTCCCTTTTAAAGGAAGGAGGTTACATGAGTCTTGCATAAACTATTTATATTATATACAAATATACAAAACTCCCCATTTATTTTTAGAATCATTTTCTATTGATCTTTGCCAAAACCAAACACGAGAGAGAGAGAGAGAGAGAGAGAGAGAGAGAGAGATTTTTTTTATCAGTCAGCAAGTTATACAACTCTGACACTATACATTATAATTTGTTCCAATTTGCTAACAAGACTAATTAAATAATTCAGACATACATAAAGATTAACAGAATTGTAAGGGATCTTGTAGGTCATCTGGTCCAACCCCCTGCCAAAGCAGACCCTACACCATTTCTGACAGATGGAAGTCCAATCTCTTCCTGAAAGCTTCCAGTGATGAAGCTCCCACAATTTCTGAAGGCAACTTCTTATTTCCAGGTTGAATCTCTCCTTGTTCAGTTTCCATCCATTATTCCTTGTCTGACCTTCAGGTGCTTTGGAAAATAGCTTGATCCCTCCTCTCTGTGATAGTCCCTCAAATATTGGAATTTGTCAGTACAGCTTGTTTGCTGAAGAGGTCATGGGACTTGTCTAAATGTGGAGCAATTTTCATGCTTTTTTTCCCCCCGGAGTTTGGTTTTGATTAGATGTCACAAGTCCTGCTTTTCCTTCCAAACTCTTCTCTGTGGGTGGGAGTTTTTTGTGGTTGTGTTTTGCTGCCTGACTTTCTGAGCTGCTCTGAAGATAGAGGACCAGAAGCCTTGATCAGTCCATAAGAAAAAAGTGATTCCCTCCATTTTCTTTTAAATGGACAGCAGGTTTGGTTTACTGTCGAGTGTGAGAAAGTCAGGAACCCCCATTGGCTGAGCAACATCTAATGAACAGAACCCTATATGGTATTTTCTATAAGAAGTAGTCCTTGACTCATAACTACAGTCGGGACCAGGATTTCTGTGACTAATCAAGGCAGTTATTAAGTGAGTTGGGCCTTATTTTTCAACCTTTATTTTTGGCCAAAGTTGTTGTTTTGGCCAAAGTTGCAGTTGTTAAGTGAATAAGGTGGTCATTAAGCAAACCTAGCTCCCTTCATTAAGATTAGATTAGAGTAACAGAGTTGGAAGGGATGTTGTAGGTCATCTAGTCCAACCGCCCAAGCAGGAGACTCTACACCATTTCTGACAGATGGCAGTCCAGTCTCCTCTTGAAAGCTTCCAGTGATGAAGCTCCTACAACTTCTGAAAGCAACTTCTGTTCCATTGGTTGATTATTCTTACTGTCAGAAAATTTCTCCTTATTTCCAGGTTGAATCTCTCCTTGTTCAGTTTCCATCCATTATTCTTTGCCTGGCCTTCAGGTGCTTTGGAAAATAGCTTGACCCTGTCCTCTCTGTGGCAGCCCCTCAAATATTGGAACATTGCTATCATTGCTATCCTGATCCTTCTCTTCACTAGACTAGCCATGCCCAGTTTTTCCTCAAAGTCAAAGTCAGAATGGAATGGAAGGGACCTCTTCTACTCCAATCCCCTGCTCAAGCAGGAGATCCTATACAATTTCAGATAGGTGATTGTCCAGTCTCTTCTTAAAAACCTTCAGTGATGAAGCACCTACAACTTCTGAAAACAAACCATTTCCACTGATTAATTGTCCTCACTGTTAAGAAGTTTCTCTTTAATTCCAGGCTGCTTCTCTCCATGATTAGTTTCCATCCATTGTTTCTTGTCCTGCCCTCTGGTGTTTTGGAAGATAAGTTGACCCCTTCTTCTTTGTGGTGGCCCCTCAAATTATGGAATACTTCTATCATGTCCCCCCTAAACCTTCTTTTCTCTAGACTAGCTATACCCAAATCCTGCAACTTTATATGTTTTAGTCTCCATCTTGGTTCCTCTTGTCTGTACTCTTTCTAAAGTCTCAACATCTTTTTTTATAGTGTGGTGACCAAAACTGGGTGCAGTATTCTAGGTGTGGTCTTACTAAGGCTTTACAGAGTGATATTAGTACCTCATTTGATCTTGATTGTATCCCTCTGTTAATGCAACTTAGTATTAGCCTTTGAGGTAGTTCAGACAAGAAGCACACCCACAAATACTAGTGTCAGCTCTGGAAGCCATCTTAAATAGGAAGTTCCTGTCGCTGCCAACTATGACTTGCATTTTTCCTTAAGGGGTTTTTCACATGGGAAATATTTGGGAGTG
>JANHFK010007490.1:141824-154039 GCA_036250565.1 Sibynophis collaris | reverse complement strand
CCCACAACTTCAAAAACATAGAACCTTTGCTTCTGCAATTTAAAGCTTCCTCCAGAGGAGCTTTTCAAAGTTTGCAATGTTGTTGCAACTCCCAGAATTCTCACCCAGCCTGCTTTAAAGCCACAGCGTTTTTTTTCTCTGCCAGCCATCTCCCGGCTGAAAAGTAAATGTTTTCCTTCTAAAATCTCTTTGTTTCTTTTTCTGTCTTCCTTCCCTTCCCTTCCCTTCCCTTCCCTCCCTCCTCCCTCCCTCTTTCTTTCTTTCAAGTGAACCAGAAGGGAAAATAAACTTTAAAAAAAACAACACCAGGAAGTGATCAGGTCGGGGTGGGTTGGCAGAGCCTCATGCCCATCGCTGCCGCTACCTACTCGCCAGAACCGGTCCGAACCGGGAGGATTTCACTCCTGGTTAAGTCCATTCAATTGTAAAATTGGGGTTCTACAATGTCCTAGTCATGACTGACATTAAATTCTGGTTTATAGCTTTCAAAATATGATGGGGTTCACAGATCATGCTAAATTGTAAGTGACCAGTTTATGTCTCACTTTATCATGTGAATTCAGCCAGTAAAGTTTAGTGTTGTGAACTTCAGATTTGTGAAAGCTGGATTTATTCAGTAAAGTATGGTTTACTGAATATAAATATGAATATAAAGGAGAAAAATACAACTGTTGCAGTAAACCAGAAAATACACTGCAGTAAACCAGAAAATACACTATTATATTCTTTCTCACATTTCTCACATTTCATCCCCATGTAAAGAAAAAATAAAAATAAATAAAGTAAAACACCTACCGTAATTTCACTTTTTCCCAAACAAATCACTTCTGGGAAAATGGATGGTGAATTTCTGCATAAAATGCATAACATTATAATATTATGATAATACATGCATTTAATGGAAGAGCTTTGCAGGGAAAGGTGGTATGGCATTACTTAAGTATCTTGTAGATATCCCAAAAATCTGGTCCTTGGAAGTCGAAACACATTTATTACTATTACTATTAAATAATTAATTATTAGATAAAAATAATTAGATAATTTGGGACACTATATTTGGGACACTATAAAGCTTCAACTTTGCTCATATGAAAGGCAAAGTATGTAAATGCAGTTGTATATTAAAAAGTGTAGCCTTCTCAGCTTTCAAATATAGGATATTCTAATACAACTGTTGGAAGACCTGATGGATCAAGTAAGAGACAGATCAGCATAGAGAATATATTTTAGAATGAAGGCAAATATACATGTTCCAGGATAATGTTGCAGGATCCAATCTGGGTCAGACACCAGACCAGAGGTTTAGTCTTCTGAGCTTTTGGACTCTTTTGGACTTCTTTCTCAACTCCCTGAGGATGGGCTCCAGCATGAGTCTGAAAGCTCAGAAGACTAAAGCTCTGGTTCTAGTAACCAACCCAGATCGAATTCTGCAATATCTTTGTGGTCTCTAAGAGCTGATACTGGCCTGATGGCACAATGCTGTTTTAGTGGGGCAGGCCAATTGTAAGGATCAGATGCTATATATATTTTGTTGAATGACTTAGAGCTGATTTTCTTTTCTTCAGAATACTCTTGATGTGGGCTTTTTACTGCTCAAGTGACCATGTTTGAAACATTGCCCTTGGAAACCTAGCATAATGCCTCTGTCAACAATTTAAACAAAGCTCATTATCTAAATGGATCCATAATTAATAAATATGTGAAAGGATGTCAGCTTTAATGATTGCCTACTTCCACAAGCTTTATTTTATTTTCTTATTTTCAGTGGCCCTCCCATTTCACTGAATCTCACTGTCTGCTAAGAACCAGCTTATAAATGAAAAGCGACAATGAAACAGTACCCACAGTGTGGATAAGCATACATGAATACATACATTCCATGTCTCAGCAACTGCTTATGTCAATGAGAGTCTGAGATAATCTACTACTGATATCACTGACATCATTGGTCTAGTAGTTAAGGCACCAAAGTAGACAACAGGAGACCATCAGTTCTAGTTCTATCTTAAGCATAGAAGGCAGCTGGATGACCTTGCAGCAGTCACTCTTGCTCCACTCACAGGGTTGTTGTGGGAACAATAGGAGGAGAAATGTGTATTGGATATTTTCACTGCCTTGGATTATTTGTAAAAACAATAAAGGCAGAATACAAATAAACAAATAAATTGTTTGATCCATCTACCATAAGTTTCCCCAATTCATGACTGGCTAGATAAGACATAAAAGACTAAGGGGAAGGTATGAAGTAGAATTTATTTCTGTTTCTGGAGCTTTGATTGTGGAAGCTGAATTTAACAAAACATACAACTATTTTTTTTCATCAATGGGATAGGTTGCAATGTAAAAATCAAATGAGAGGAAAATAATTGTTTAGCTTCTAGACTCCTAACTGATTTGGAGTCAAACTATTTCAGTAACAATCTGCTTCTATATCAGTTCTGTGATTCTGGAAAGGATGCTCTGCAGATCATAGCAAAGTCTGTTCACTTATTTATTCTTTGTGATGTTCCTTACCATTGGGAGGGCAACCTTGGTATAGCAAAGGTAGATGGTCCTACCATGGAGTCTTGTTATTACAAATGCAGCAGCTTTATTTTGCCCAGGATGTCTTTTGTTTGTCCCATGCACTGACCATTGTATCTTCAGTCTTGTTAATTCTGTTGTTATTTTATGGTATTCCTTAAACAATGAATCTATTTTAAAGTAACTGCTTTTAATGAAAAGTTGCATATAAATCTGATAATTAACTAATTAATGAAGAAGAGAATTAGCATTCCTAGCCAGAAATGATGTCATTCTATGGGAATCATCATCCTTTTATTATCTAATCTTATTGCTCAACTGGAATATATGATGTCCAGAAGGACCCAAATTTATCTTCACAGCTGAAGACATAATCAATTTTCTCCTATGCTCTAGTGATTATAAAGTCACTGGCAAAAGAATGGAGAGAAATAAAGAAAGTCCCATTTTAACTTTCCATATTTGAACATATTCAAACCTCTGAAGAATTGATATTGAGTAGAATATTAATATATTTTCTTATCTGAGTTGAGACCTTGGAGTTAAGCTGTCCTGATTCCCTAGAACAAGAACAAGCTATGGATCAGGTAAAATCATGTTCTGAATTGTGAGTGGATTTTGAACCCTGGAAAATCAGGGGTCTAAATGATACGTATAATCCAAATAAATTTAAAAAAGAAATGTTTTCATTTCAGATGCTTGACTCCAGCTCATAGGAATCAGTGGAGGTAGTCAAACTATTTCTTCATCCACCTTACTTTTTTCACATAAACTATTTAAAAAGGTCTCAAAGGATCAGAGATGTTATTTAAAGTACCTGAGCCTATTTCTCAATATTGCCTCCAATTTACCTAATCTAGCAAGCAGATCTAATCATATCTACAAAGAGGTGTTTTCTTTCATTGCTGGTACTATTACAGGTAGGGTACTTTTAATTGGAGATACGTATCACTAAACTCAACCCTCCTCTTTAAGAGAAGGCAAAACAGGGAAGAAAAAAAACCTTATAATTATGAATAGATTTTTTTTTTCTTCAAAGAGAAAAAAACTAGTGTTGAAACATTTTTCTGAATTCCTTCAAGCCCAAAACATTATTCCTGGGCAAACATCATTCATGCATTTCCATTATTTTTCTCCAAATGCAATCCTTCTCTCTGTCCTGTTAAATATTTGGTTCCCCCCCCCCCCAGTTCTGCTTATTCAGACTATCAGAGTTGCAGTTGTTTTCCCTCTTGTGAAAAGATCCAGACAAGCATGCAGAGAGTTCAGGCAGCAAGAAAAAACTTGATTGGTTTTATTTCATACTGATGTTTCCTGAAGAGAGAAGATAAATATTCCAATACTAAATCATTTCCACACTGATTTATACATCTTTAGAATCACTTGAATAAGCTTTCCAGATTGTGCATGAAAAAATAAATTAGTTACATATCCTGGTGGCAAGGAGAAAACAATCAAGTTACAGAGCAAAACTTTGCATGATAAATAGGTTTTGTGGTTTTTGATCAAGCATTATTTACTGTAGAAACATTTTTAATTATGGCCAACCCATCTTTGTTCCTCATCTAAAATCTCCTCCTGTGTCTCATTTTAGTGCACATTTAAGTAACATTCAGTATTTCTCCCATATTATAGATAAAGTAAATTACTTTCCTGGATATAGGCAAACAATTTCAGCCAGTAAACTGTTTCTCCAAGTAAAAACATTAAACTTCCACTATTTAGGACAATAGAGAAATAGGATGATGGACTGAATTGCTTTGCTTGTCCTTATTTAGTAAAATATACCTATAAATATCCTCCTTTGCATTTCTTTTTATCCTCTTTTTTTTTCAGGGTCAACATACCATGGCATTTTTAAGTGGAACACTTTGAGCATTCAAACATTTCAAAATGTTGGCCAATCCAACATTTGAGAAAATGCTGCATTTATATTCCTCCTTCTTCTTGACCTCTCCCTGGAGGAAAATATAAGAATAAGAAGCATGGAGAGGAACCAAAATTCTAGACATTTGTCACATGAATCTCCCATAATTAGATGTTGCAAAAGGCCATAGAGAAGACGGATGGAGGTCAAAAGCACTAATTTTGAAATATAATGGTTATTATGGAAATTATGGGATGAAAAGAATCTCTGTCCTTGGGAAAAGATCCTGAAATTATTCCTTGATGAATGTAATACCTTTCAGAACCTCAGAAATGTTTTTGAAAGATGGGAGGAGGATTACACTGGCAGCTATGACTAGTAAAAGCAAAATTATTAAATTTATTCATTTGGTGCTTGAAGAGGTTCTGTTAAAACCTCAAATAGTGTTAGGAAAGGACATCAAGATGAATGGAGTGTGGTCATGGCAAGTCAAGCCTTTTCAATTTATATTAGTCTTTCAAGAAAATAGCATTTTTCCTTGAAAGAGAGAAATAAACAGGTTAAAGCCAAGTTAAATTACTCAAGGAAAGTTAAAAGGATGTTTGGAATATATTGTATCATAGGGCATATCATAGGACCATCTCTTTTAGATGAAGGTTTTAGCAAACATAACCTGTGTTGAATCGCAACAAAAACGTCCATTCATACACACTCTGACACTTTAAAGAGGAAAGTAGCCACTTGACTTTTTTTCTTAAGCTTCCTCCAATAGTTACAATAGTTAGAAAAACCTTCTGTGTCTTATTAAGGAAAATGGTGATGCCTCTTCTCTTTGTCAAGGTGAGGCACATTTGCCTTATATAAGTTTAGATATGAACAGCAAGACTATTACCTACTAGGGATACTTCTGTGTTCCAATTGCAGAGTTATTTGGGGTCAAATGGCAAATGAGGTTCAATTTGGAAGCTACATCTGAGCCAGTCAGAGTCAGCCACTAGCCAGAGAATTAGTTATCATACTCCATTGCATGATGATAGACTTCCCAACCAAATTCCTAACCCTCCTTGGATAGCCTCCCAGAAACTGCAAGTGTGTCTAGGAGGGTCTCGCTTCTTGTTCTTGCTTATTTTTATTATTTGTTTATTTGTTTGTTTGTTTAATAATGATCAGAAGAGGGAGGAAAAGAGAGATTTTATTGGGTTGGCAACCTATCACCTTCTCTCCCTTTCTCATTCTCTTTTCTCTCCCCCCCCCCCAATAACCAGATGGATTAAGAAGTTATTGAAAAGTAATAGCAATAGCAATAACATTTAGACTTATATACCACTTCACAATGCTTTACAACCTTCTCTAAGAGGTTTATGGAGTCAGCATTATTGCCCCCAATATCAACCTTGGAAAGATGGAAGGCTGAGTCAATCTTGAGCCAGTCAGGATAGAACTACTGGAAATGGGCAGAGTTAGCCTGCAATATTGCATTCTAATCCCTACGCCACCATAGCTCATTAGCTGTAGGTAGTTGCAACCAAACTATCAATATGAATGCATTTACATTGACCATTTATCCTTGTTTTCTGCTGGAATACTACCCATAGATTTCACTCATAGCCAGTAGTAAATGACAGTAAGTTAATGACAGATGTTCCAACAGAAGGTTACTGCTGTTTCTACTGGAATGATTCAGAGTGAAAAAGTGCAGGTCTTGTATAGTGGTTGCTATTTCTAACTTCCAAAGCAGAAAAAGTTGTACAATGTGGATTGCTTGCTCCTACAACATTCCTTCTAACATTATTTACTCAGTGTCACAGCTGCTTCTTTCTTCTCAGCATGAGTGTGGAGAGCAGTGAAGTGTACTTTACTTCCCACTGAACTATACATTAGTTAAATGTCCGCTGTCAAAATTAATATGTAAGAAAATAGTGGCTATTTGGAAATCAGAAAACAAACAATATTGCAAGAGGTAGAAAGGATCCAATCACCTGTGCAATGTAATACTTGATTTGAGCCCCTCCCCCTATTTCTATGTATCTTACAGATGGATTTTAATATATCACAGCCTGTAAAAAACAAATATGTACTTTCAGCCAGTGAAGGCTTCAATTCTCCCAAATTTTATTTACAATAATAGACCAGTGTTCTATTTTGAAACATCAAACAACAGAAGTATAAAAAATTAAAATATCAAAAAAACATTAGCAGAAAAATTTACTGTTTAATATGACTTTATTGTAGTTGAAATAAAGATTCTTATCTAGCCATGTTGTGTGCCTAAGAGACTTGTGCAGAACTGAAGCTTAGTAGCGTGCAAAGTCAGAGGTTAGAGATTTATACCCAAGTCCTTATCTAGGGAGTTTGGCAGCATACAGGAATATTTGCATGCATACTTGTATCCATTTATCCCAAGGTATGCATTTTAATGTGCATTTCTCATTGTGTGCTCTTTCCACTGTAAACTGCATTTGTAGTTTTTAATATGTTCTACTGTCTAAGATACAATTTTTTGTACATACATGCACTTATTTGGCATCTTTCTAATTGCTGGACAATATCTAGGCTTTTCATTCTCCACTTCCATTTTCATTAGAGTGTGATACATTTGCATAGATTTTGACAAGATTTAATTTTACTGGAATAACATAAAACATTCAGATGAAAGCCTCAATAGCCTTGAAACACATTGTTTGAAAGAATTCCCTCTCAAAACACAACATAACCTTAACCATTTGTTAATCTCAGGCATTGGGGGCGGGGGAGGGCAGGTCAAAGATCAGGTCCACATGTGATGGTCCAATGAAACCGAGGTATTGCTAATCATGCCTATGCACAGGAATCTTCTAACGGTTAGTACCTGCTAAGAGTTAGATAAGATTAAATTAAATTAAATTCAACAGAGGCTGGATTTAGTTCACTTGTGGCCACATGGAGATTTTAGGCTGATCCCTTTTTTAACTCCACCCCCAGGATTTGCCACTTCTTTTCCTATACTCAGGCTTTCTATTTGTAGGACCAGTCCAATAGTTTTAACAATACTAGAGAAAATAATTCATTCCTTTCCAAATAATCCATTGATGGATGGATGTTGCTCCAAACAGCTGGAGTATGTTGATTAAAGATATTTGAAATATCTTATTGTTGTGTTCCTTAAATATTGTAAAGAATTTTCAGAATTTAATAATTTAAATGACATCCTACATCAGTGTGTATGTATATGATGTGCTGGAGAAAAAGAATATATATGCCTTTTCTAACTGCACATGTCTATTATATGCAAATTATCCTCCGTTCCTCCAAATATTTGAAAATATGTTAATATTAACATCCCCAGGAAGCTGCTTTAATATCCATTGTCTATCAGGTTAGAGTTACTTATAAATATATTGCATTTCCAGGATTTGTTCTTGGAGATATATCAGAGAGCACTGACTGTAGCAGTTTATTAAGTGGCAGGCAACAAATGTATATTAATTTTTCTTGACTGCATGTCATTTAAAGAAATTTGCTATGAAATAATTGTTCTTTATTATCACTACAAGCAACCAGAAATTTTTGGCAATACAAGTTCTTCCTCTGTGTCACCTCTTCCAGCATGACTAATTATGTGTGTATATCTGGTGATTTATATAATGTCCTTACTTACTTACTTAAAAAAAATAGCTTAAATAACTGGAGGCTTGCTAAGCTACCATTTTGAATTCAAATGCTTACCAAAGATTGAATTTAAAGGATTTTTCAAAATGAAAGATACATTATAAAACACAGTAGAAGTTAACCATCTTAAGAATGTTATTACTTCCTTTGGGCAAAACAAGGAATATAGTTTCTGTCACATTGTTTCATTTTTATCAAATATATTCCAGTAGCATTGCATTTTAATTCCAAACTAATTGTATGAAACAGTTGAGACTGAGAACCTGCAAGTTTCTAGTTACTGGTGCAGTAATCCGCGGCCTATATCAACAAATGTGATACAATTCAGTAGCACCCCTACAATTCCTTGTGCTTTAAAATTCATTTCTGAAAGTTAGACTCTTCTGCTTTGTATGTTTGGATTTGGATGGTTCTTTCACAACTCAAGACTAAGAAGGGAGGCCCAATGCAAAATCATCAATCAAATGATGGAAATGTCCCAATATCTAAGGGATTACCACAAAGAAGGGGGAGTTAAATTGTTCTCCAAAGCACCTGAAGGCAGAATAAGAAGCAATGGATGGAAAACAATCAAGGAGGGAAGCAACCTAGAACTAAGGAGACATTTCCTGACAATGAGAACAATTAATCAGTGGAACAACTTGCATTCAGAAGTTGTGGATGCTTCACCATTGGAGGCTTTTAAAGTAGAGACTGGACAGCCACTTGTCTGAAATGGTATAGGGTCTTCTGCTTAAGCAGGACTAGAAGACCTCCAAGGTCCTTTCCAACTCTGGTATTGTGTTATTCATCTTTGGATTGGACAAAGAAATATTTTGACTTTTACCCAGATTCTTATAAACCTGATATTTCATTTATGCTCTCTGTGTTGATATCTAAAAGTCTTCTTCTTTGCTTTTCCTTAAGGTAGCTCAATAACTAAAGACATTGCTATAACAATCATGGGGGTGCTTCTCAATATTTATATTTCAAAGACATTTTTATAAAGGAGTCCAAGATAGGAAACCTTATCTCTCTAGAGATACAATAGTCACCCTGAACATAAAAGCCATTACTCTTGCCAGTTTATTGCTGCAATATTCCAACTGCCCTAATATCAATGTTCTCTAGCTATGTTGCACCAACTCTCCTGATGTCCGATTAGTTCAGTACTACCAATGAAGAGGTTGAAATGAGGATCCTTTGTGCTCTCTGAGCTTGGCTGTTTTCTTGTAGACATTTCATTATCCAAACTAGGTAACATCATCAGTGTTAATAAGGAGTCCTTATTAGCACTGATGATGTTATATAGTTTGGGTAATGTCTGAAAGAAAACAAGCTCCGAGAGCACCAAGGACTTTTTAGCTTAGAATCCATCTGTTTTAGAGTTCAGTTTCCACAATTAGCAGCCAGAGAATGCTGCAGTAGACATCATGAGTTTCTTTTTATCCCACTCAAGTCTGAATTTTATCATCATCATTTTTCTGGATGTTTCTTCTGATTCTCTAACTTAGAGCTCCATACTGCTGTAGGAATCAGTGTCAATCTGTCAAGGTAATTTTTCAGTTAAAATTATTCCTGCAGATCTGATTTAGATTTCATTTAGATTGCTCATCCATGATGTTTCAAAAAGGAATGTTAATTCCTCTATACAAAGTAATTTCTCAGAAGAATTAAGAGTTTCAAATTATTATTTCATTAGAATACTTGTACCTCTTGCATGCTGATTTGGGTTTTATTTTACTCTTTTTGTTTTTGCACTCAAAATAATTTTAAAGAAAACCTTCATCATTCACTGTATTTTTGTTCTTAAATCTTATATATAGTTTCCAAGATTTATAATCACCATGACAAAGCTTAGACTAGGGTCTATTTCATAATGATCACTTTATGATTCTAGAGAAATGGCTGAAAAGAAGATAAACAAATCCATGATACATTTCTTTCCTGAAAAGATGAATTAATGTGTTCTGGTGTGCTTCATGTATAATTCTAATCCTCTCTCCTTGTTACTTCATTATTAGAGTTTAATGAATATTAATTGTTGGCCAAAAATCCTTCTGAGCTGCACATTAACTGGCCATGCCTTTATTGACTCTCTGGTGAAAATACATATATAGGAGTCACCCCAAGCTTCCTTGTAATCTAAAGCAAGTCTTAAGGTTTGCTACTGTCTAGCTTTTCTACTGTCACTGAAAATGGTCTCACAGTGTCTTTAATAAGCTATAAATAAAGCAGTTTTTCTGTCTTGCATTTACATAATTAAAAGTTTTGTCAGATGAAGTTGAAGTATACATTTGCAGAATTGTATCACTACAGGGTCAGTTGAAAATTCACTTTCCACCCTTCAGATTAGAATAGCAATGGTAATAGCAGTTAGATTACATACTGCTTCATAGCACTTTACAGACCTCTCTAAGTGGTTTAGAGTCAGCATATTGCCCCCAACAACCTAAATCCTCATTTTACTGACTTTGGAAGGATGGAAGGCTGAGTCAACCTTGAGCAGGTCAGGATTAAGATCCTGGCAGTGAGCAGTGATACTATATCATATTGCAGTGATGTAGCCTGCCATACTGCATTCTAATCACTGTGCCTCCAATGCTCCTTTCAATTTGGGCTTGAAAGGGTTTGTAAAGATATGTGGGATCTGGTAGACTTGGGAGACAAGGGAAGAGATGCAGCAAGAGAATGATACAAGAAAAGGCAACTTAGCCTGTAGCAGGAATGTGGGTGGGGCAGGAGGTTCAGAAGAGACCCTTCCTAGTTTCTTAGGTTGTAAAGGGGATGGGGCAAAAATTGTGCTTTCAGAATTCCAATATTCTGTTGATGTAACCTTACAATAAAGTAGAATTGATTCATTTAGCCCTATTTCCTGTCTGGCCTTCCTCACAAGGCTGACATCAAACTTACAAGTCTGTAAGTATGTCTCTCCCCTCTGCCCCCTTTATAGCCCAAGAAACTATAGAAGCAAGTGAATGAATGGACCTTCCAACTCAATAATGTTCTGTCTCTGAAATGCCAGACTCAGTCATTCTTAAATGCAAGTGCAGGATTTTTGGAAGTCAGAGCAGTGTGGTAGCTCAGCACTTAAGATATTGGGCTTGTCAGCTGGAAAGCCAGCACCCCAGTTTGAGGGCCAAGGGCCAAGTGTGCCCTTATGTACATTTATGTACATTTCTATATTAACATTTTTCCCTCTCCCCCCCCTTTCCCCCTTTTCCATTTACTCAGGTGTCGTCTGTGTTTTTATTCCTGTTTTATCTTTTCTCTCGTTTATCCTGTTTATTAGTCTCTAACATTTTATTTTATTGATACTTCTTTGCTATCCACTCATAAAATCTTCCCCATGTTTTAAAATACACTGATTCCTCTTTGTCTTTTATTCTTAATGTTAATCTATTCATTTCTGCACATTCTACAATCTTCTTTATTATCTCTTCTCCTGAAGGGTTTTTTTCCATTTTCCAATTTTGTGCAAATACTATTCTGGTCGCTGTTATTATGTGAATAATCAGATATGTATCTTCCTTACTATATTTCTCCAGTAAAATACCCAATAAAAATGCCTCTGGTCTAAATTCTATATGCTAATGTATCATTCCTTCTAACCATGTTTGTATTCTAACCCAATAATCCTGTCAGATCCCTAAAAATGATACTGCCATTCATTTGGGAGAAGGGGGGCCTTGGATTTGATTTATTAGCATTGCAGATATCAACTGGTATTTTACAACCTATATCCTGGCACCAAAGAACCCCGAGATCTCCTTACTTTTGGGGAAAGTTTATGACAGCCATTTGGGATGTTTCACTTTAAAGGATAACGGAAGATAGTGAAGGGAACGCATGTTTATCCAGTTCTCAGGGCAGCTGTATTGGCTAAAATCTGCATTCTGAGTAATGGGAGGGGATTCTACTGCTTTAATTCTACTTGTATTGCCTAAGGGTACTCAGACGTTGCTTTGAATCCATTGCTGTCACTTCTGTTTAATAAAAGGTTCCTTTTGAAATACTTCGTTTCAAGAGTTTTTACTTTCTTAAGTCAGAGGAAGAGGCAATCCTTACAAATATTGGATTCAGTTTTGGTCACCACGATGTAAAAAAGATGAGGAAACTCAAGAAAGAGTGCAGAGAAGAGCAACAAAGATGATTAGGGGACTAGAGGCTAAAACATATGAAGAACAGTTGCAGGAAC
>JANHFK010007490.1:73057-83824 GCA_036250565.1 Sibynophis collaris | reverse complement strand
AAGTTCCTCAAAGTTCCATTTTATTAGAGATGTCATATTGGCACATCTGGGAAAACCCGAATCTGAAAGCTTCCAGGCTTTCCCCACCCAAAAGAAAGCCCAAGTTCCTTCCCCTGCATCCACATGTCCATCACATGGTCCAATCAATGCACCATCCCAATTGGAGATGCCTCCCAATCACGCCACTCCAGGTGCAGGTTGAATGTCTTTGAATCTCAGAGAAAAGAATGTTATTATGGCTAGATATCTCCACCACTCAATGCAACCCCCCCTCCCAGTTTCCCACTAAAAGCACTAAAAGCAGCAGCCCTGAAGTTTCAAAGAAAAAATAGGCCTCTATGGCTGACAGGCTGCCTCTCCTCAGCCAATGATTGTGTCCTGCAATGAGAGGAACATATGGGGTTAATGCAATCTTCCCTGACCACCCCTTCCCCTGCCAGGAGGACCCTCTGTCTTATCAGGGAATTTATCATGGAATTGTTTCACTAGTCCCAGCTTTTAACCCAAGTAGCTTAAGACAAAGGGTACCCTTTCCAATGAACTAAATACTGTAATCGACCTCTATACAATCTAGAGTCTAGGATATCCTTAACTTTATAATGGGTCTCCCCTTGCAGTACTATAGGTTTAGGTGCCGGTTGGGTCTGCAGTTTTAATCTTGACCCGATCACCAGCTTTAGCAAACTGCAGTGAAAGACCAAATGCACTTTCACTAGTATGCATGGGAGGTTAAGCTGCACTGTTACTTTCACCATTGGGAAAGGTCCTAAAAACCTAGGTCCCAACTTCTTACTGGGCAACTGCAATTTTATATATTTGGTTGATAAGTAAACCTGATCTCCCACATGGAAAGGGGCCTGGAAAGATTGGTGTTTATCCACTTGCTTCAGCAGCTTCTGCAGCCACTTTTTTTTGGTGTTCTCCCACCCTTTCTTTAGTGACTCCATCCACTCAGTCAGAGTCATGGAGGAAGGTGGTTTGCTGGGCAGCTTAGGCATGGGGACAAAGTCCATGCTGCTGGTGACTTGAAAGGGGGTCAATCCGGTGCTGCAATGTACGGCATTATTGTAAGCCACTTCTGTGAATGGCAACAGGTCTGCCCAGTTCTCTTGTTGGTAATCCACATAACATCTTATATATTGCTCCACAATTGCATTCGCTCATTCTATGGCTCTGTTTGTACTCAGATGGAAAGCCAAGCTAAGTCCCTGAGTGGACCTGACCAATTTCAAGAACTCACTCCAGAACTTAGCGGTGAATTGGACTCCTCAGTCTGAGATTACCCGGCAGGGTACTCCATACAGCCAGTAAATTTGTTTGATAAACATTTTTGCCAGCATCTTCATTGACGGCAATCCTGAGCAAACAGTGAAGAAAACAAGTCGATCACCGTCCAAATCACTGTATTTCCCCCATTCTCTGGGAGCTCAACTATAAAGTCAATTGTGATTTCTTCCCAAGGACGGCTGGGACTGGCTACTTGCTGGAGGAGCCCAGGAGGTCTCCCAGGTCTCATTTTCATGGCTGCACAGGTGGCACAGCTTTTTACGTAATCTTCCACATCAGCCTTCAGTCTTCCATTTGTCTCCTTCTCTAATCCATATGTGGTAATAGGCTTCTCTCGGGTCCAGTTTGGTGAACACCTTGTCTTTGGCCAAGTGACTTTCATGAGGAGAAGGGGGTAGGTGCTCTCCATGCACATGGCATTAATTCCATGAAAATCCACACAAAAGATCCCCTCATCTTTTTTTTCTTTAAATAGTATGGGGGCAGCCACTCTGGATTTCACGGGCTAGATAAAACCTTGCAGTAAATTGGCATCAATGTATTTTCTTAACTCAGCCATTTCTTTTGGAGTCATAGAGACATCTTTGGTTTAGGCAGCTTTGCACCCAGCATGAACTCAACACGCAGTCTGTTGAGCGATGAGGTGGGAGGAAGTTGCAATCTTGCTTGCTAAAGACATCCAACAGGTCTGTGGGCTGCTTGGAAGTCTGTCTGTGGCAGGGGTTGTGGTTTCCCACTTTGCTGGGCTGCTGGGGTTTGTGACCTTTTGGCAACTGTCTGGTTTGATGAGTGGCAGTGGGCCGATGCCTGTTCTTAGCTTTTGGTAACCATCTTGCCATGTGATGATCGGTCCCCATTTGTCTAGCAAGCGAGGCCCAATATCATTGATTTGGTGATTTTGGGAGCTATGACAAATCAGATGAGCTATCAGTGGCACCCCATCTTCAGTCTAATAAGTTCTGTGACCAATGTGGCCAGGGCTCTTCCTATTTGCATCCCATCGACCTGTTCAAAACAGATGGGTCGTGCTAGGGGTCTTGTACCTATCCCTAGCTGTTGGACTATGGGGAGGCTGATCAGGCATCTGGTACAGCCAGTGTCTATGATGGCCTCTACT
Source organism: Sibynophis collaris (assembly GCA_036250565.1). Lineage (NCBI taxonomy): Eukaryota > Metazoa > Chordata > Lepidosauria > Squamata > Sibynophiidae > Sibynophis > Sibynophis collaris. The sequence goes on along the minus strand of JANHFK010007490.1, from coordinate 81,420 downwards.
TCCCCTTGGGCTCCTGTTTCTGGCACTACAATCCAGATTTTGATAGTGAAGAGATGGATGGCTTCATTTACCATCAGATCATCTTTACCTCTGCTCCCTTCAGCGGAGCCTGGAAGGGTTTCTCTGGCTGGAGTTTCCTCATTCCCAGTTTGAAGGAGAGGAACCTCAACAGCCTGTTTGCCAATTTTCCCCTGGTCCAATGGCTTCCCTGAGGAAGGTTCTCCTCCTCCACGTGCAGAGGGGGTCTAGACCTGAGGGACTGGGGCAGGGGCCAGGCATTCGGACACCTTGTACCCATGCTGACCGCATTGGTAGCAGTTGATCTGGACAGCATGGGTTGCAGTGCATCAGTTGGCAGTCCAGAGGTCTTCTCACCAGTTTTTCCACAGTCAGCTTCTGATGGGGGTATATTTCCAGGTCCATGGCCACTGTTGTGTTGTACCAGGCTGGTATATGCTCTGGAACTCCCCTGATGCCACAAGCTTGTCTGAGGTCTGGGTCAAGGGCCTCTTTGTAGTGGTAGATGAGGAGGCGTTCAGGCCAGTCTCTCAGTTTTTCAGCCAACCTCTGGAATTTCCACACTAAGTCTTTGGGGAGCCGGCCCGCTTGCTTCAAGGCCTTGATCTGGGCTTCGGCTTCTATCCAGTGGGCTGTGTCCTCAAACCGATCTCAGAGCAGTTGGACAAACTCATCTGCATCATCTAGCTCCAGGACTCCTTCACTATGTAGTTCATCTATCTACTCCACTGTTTCTCTTTCATTCATGCCATCCGCAATAGCCGAAATCATGTCCCAATCAGTCTGGTATTGGTCACCTTAGTGATCAATGTGGGACCAAACCTGATTGAGGAAGTAGGCCCGCTTTCCTGGGGTCCCATCGAACATTGCTCTAAACTGTGGAGGAGGAGTGGCTGGTGGAGCTGGTTGTGGGGCCAGGGCCGGTTGTGAAACTAGGGCCTGCAGCAGGACCAGAACTGGTGTTCATTGGTATTGAACCCACCCCTGGCCAAGGTAAAAGGCCCAGTCATGGGGGATCTGGTTAGCAGGAGGCAATTTGAGGACCGGCTGCTAAGGGGTGTTGGCTCTCGGCAATCCCAATGGTGGTCCTTGCAGTGCTGGACTGGATTGGCTGAATATGCCTTGCTGTGGCACTGCTCTGACTCCAGCAGGAGCTGTCATCCCAGTAGACCAGGCCTGATGAGGAAGGCTAAGGTGCGATCTGCTTCGTGCTGAGTGAAATGAGCCCAATGTACCACTCGGTGCCACTGTGGTCCATTGGCCCAGAAAGGTGAATGTGGGCTGAGCCAGAATCCATCCAGGTGGGTCGGTACTAGGAGGTTGTGCAATACTGCCCATGCTGAGCTGGTCGAACTGCTCTGGTAGACCCGTCAGCGACTGGCTTCGCATCGGCAGTGGAAAGCCCCACTCTTGGGAATCGCTGAGATCAGCAAGTCCTGGTACTCTCCATTCAAGGGCTTGGTCTGCTCTGCTCACCCCATCTGCTGTTCTCACAGCATCACCCCAGTCAGCAACTCCTGGGGCGGCGCAACTCCCTCAGCTTCGCCCCACAGAGAGGGATCCAGTTGAGTGACTTGCCAGGTTTTTGGGCCTGGCACCCTGTCAGCATTCCGCTTTGGCGGCCTCCGTTGCCTTCACCTTCAGAAGGGGAGTAGAGGGTCTCGATGTGGATCATTGAACCAGCTCCAGTAGTTCCATCTGTGGTCGCCGTGCTCTCCTCCATCTTCCCTGAGTCTTCACACCACCCGGTGTCATGTCAGCATTCAGGACTCAGGACCCTCGACAGCACCGCAAAGATCAGGGAGCTGGTTGAAGTTTTAAAGCAGATTCAGGTTAATGTCAGGGTTCCAAGTAACAACCCCAACGAAAGAAGACTCCAAGTCTAGAAGTTCCTCAAAGTTCCATTTTATTAGAGATGTCATTTTGGCATATCTGGGAAAACCTGAATCAGAAAGCTTCTAGGTTTTCCCCACCCAAAAGAAAGCCAAGTTCCTTCCCCTGCACACACATGTCCATCACATGGTCCAATCAATGCACCATCCCAACTGGAGATGCCTCCCAATCACGCCACTCCAGGTGCAGGCTTCATGTCCTTGACTTTCAGAGAAAGAAATGTTATTGTGGCTAGATATCTCCACCACTCCATGCAATCCCCCCTCACAGTTTCCCACAGCACTAAATGTGGCAGCCCTGAAGATCCAAAGAAAAAAAAATGGCTCCAGGGCTGACACATATATCTTAAGAAAATGGGAAGACAATTACAAAAGTCAAAATTTTGGGTCATCTAATCCAGTATAGTTGACAGACTGATAATACAGTAAAATGTTCTCTGGAGTCCTGAGAGAATTTTGCCAATCCAATCGGTAGATGGTGGAGATTGAATTTCTGGAATGTATTTTATATAATCTACTGTACTCACTTTTTCTGAAAAGATCCAAAATTCATTGACTCCAGTTTTAATTGATCCATTTCTTTTACAGAACAGCTTCCTTCATTTACCTTTCTCTCCAGGTGCATCAATCAAAGATATAAGTAACAAGTGTGAGCTTCTTAATGTATAAAATCTCTGCTCTGAATATTACTTGAAAGATACCCATCCCACCAATGTACATAATGAAAACTACTTCAGATATGAAACCAGTAATCAAATAACCAAACAATCATAGTTTGATGCAATTCCTTTGGTGCTGCCTTCTATTAAGAAGCCTTTTGTGTAATATCAGCAGATTTTGATTTTGATCAGGGCAATTATATGGCAAGTAAGAGCTGTATATAATTTTGACCACAACTGCTCAGGGATATCCTCATCTTTATAGCAAATGCTTTTAGAATGGGAAAAAAATCAGATATATTCTCCTGCATTTTTTCTACTAGCTCTCATTCACTTGAGAATTGGCTTTTGTTCAATGGAAAAAAGAATTTCAGACACATTCTGAAATTCTGGAATTTCAGTTGGAAAATGGAGCTCTTGCATTTCTGAGACTATTATGTAATCACCTCTTCAGAGGTCTGCAGCCTCTGCAGGCTTTTTATACTTTGTATATGAGATGTATAAGGCCACCCAGCTCAAATTATGAGACCCTAGGCAACACACAACAAACGTCAAGGAAAAATGCCAGGAGGAAACTCCTACCATGGGTCTTTTTCGGGGGGAGAAAAATACGGTCTTTATGGGAGGGTGATTGTAGAGAGATGTATCATAGAAAATAATCCCAGCAATAGAGCTCATCTATTCAATAGACCAATAGAGTCTTCCTATTATAAAGTCATCTGAAAAGCGTACCAAGACAAATTTGAAATAAATTCTCAAGTATTTTGAGATTAAAACAGAGTATCAGATGCCTCTTTCACAAAAGAAGAAAAGATTTAAACTGCTGATTTCCACATAACCTAAGCACAAATAAAACTGAATCACCAATAACATTTTTTAAGAGTTCTGTTCACATAGTTTCTTGAATTTCTAAATTAGAATGAATATATATAGTAAAGAGAGACCATGCCCCAGTTTTTCTCAAATCAGGAACTTTATGAACTTTATAGTTCATAACCTCTATCCTCTAAAAATGGACATTTCTAAAGAAAACTATGCAACTAGTATTTTTAATCAAATGAATAAAAAAGAGAGAAAATCTTCAGAAATACGCTTTAAAATATATTGCAGGAAACATTTTGCTTAGCTCTAAGCCCCCAAAATAACTCCAAAATGTAGCAGTATATTTATGTGCATTCTCTACTATTGATATCAGCAGTGACCTCAAATCCTTGCTTATGCCCTCAGTATGATCATAGCACTTAGCAATAGCACTTAGACTTATATACCATAGTGCTTTACAGCCCTCTCTAAGTGGTTTACAGAGTTAGCATATTGCCCCCAACAATCTGGGTCCTCATTTTACCCACCTCGGAAGGATGGAAGGCTGAGTCAACCTTGAGCCTGGTGAGATTCGATCTGCCAAACTGCTGAAAGCCGGTGATCAGCAATAGCTTGCAGTACTGCACTCTAACCACTGCGCCACCACGGCTCTATCATATTCATCAAAAGGACCTCATGCTGCCTATTTTCAAGTTATAAACTAACCTATAAGTTGATTAAACAAAGAAAAAAACAAGCAACTCAAACACCCTCCCTTACTCCATACACACTCACACAAAGACAATTCCAAGCATCTGCAATAATTTTCATATTTTCTTTTCTTGGTTGAAGCGCTGTGTATTCATACACACTTTGTGTCTGAAGGACACAAGCATAGAATTTGTGTACATGCAAGTGTGGGTGGAGGAGAGGGGGTGATCCAGCATAGAAAAGTCTCTGTGTAATAGTTGTGGTTTACCAGCTTCTTCTGTTCCTCCAAAGGGGACCTGGCTTGGGGGCAGAAGGAGGAGGTGACCCACTGAGTGAAAGTTGGGTGGTGCAAATGCATGGGGTAAAATCAGGATGTGTGGCTTCTTCCCTGGTAAAAGGAACTCCATTTCAGTGCAAGCTCACTCTTGACTCTCTGAAAGAAAAGTGATGGCTAAAGTCCATTTTGTCTGCTGTAGCTGAAGTTAGATTCTTCCATCTGAGTTTCTGTAAGGTTAGAAATTTGGGGTTGTGTCCTTCCTATTTCTTCCAGAGCACAGGCTAGAGAGTCTAAGTCACCATCATGCTGGTGTCTGGCTTCCCATAAGTCCAAAATGACCCCAGAGGGGCTGTGGTGTGTAGCAAAATAAGACAAATTCCTAGAGAAAAGAAAAACAGGAGGAGGCAAAAAAGACATGGTTAGAGTAGTAAATATTGTCGGTCAACCACAAATGAAGAGAGGCCGTCTAAGATGCAAATTGAAAAGTATATTCCTATCCAGTATTCCTAATAGAAACATTTCCGGTTTCAGATCTATTTTTTGCTCTGTAATTTCTTCCAATCATTTTTGAATATTTCCTTGTGATGGGGTACGTCCACCACATGTGATAGAATGTTCCAGATTTGTGGTTGCATCTCCAACATTTTGGGGATAAATTTGGATACATTTTGGGCAATCTCACTGGGGGCAAATGCCATCTATAAAACATTTTATAGAGGTTTTCTTTATAGATGGCTGCTGTTGTTAAGTTTATAATTTCTTTTCCATAGTTTGTCCCACTGTTCTAACTCTATGTTATGACCCAGGTTCTTAGCCCAACTAATCATTGTTTCTTCTACTTATCTTAGTAGAAAATTGTATAATTTTGTAATCATTTTCCCCCCGTTCCTAATAAAATTTTATCCAATTCCAGTTGTTTCCCGTGTATGCCAAATTGTTCTTGGTCTTTTTTTAGTCTTAATTTGTAGGTAGGGCCACCAGTCTATATTTATTCCTTGTTTTTACAATGTTTGCACTGACTTTAATTCTCCTTTTTCATCTAGTATTTCTGAATATCTTACCATTTTACCAAGCTCTATTGTATTTGAGTATGTCATTGCCTCCATTGTCGATAACCAGCTTGGGATTTTTGTATAGTGCTTTTTAAAAATCTTTTCCCAGACTTTAAACTTTATTTATTTGTTTGAAAACATTCTTCTCTTATTATATGTCTCTAGAAGTATAAATATGTTTTATTTTTCCCTTCCCAGAGAAAGCCGTGCCAGCATAATTGGAGGTCGTGTCCTTCTAACATTAATATTCTTTTGTTTTTAAATTCAATCCAATCTCTCAGCAATGTCAAGGCAGGTGCCTGGTAGTAAAGCTCCCAGTCTGGGAGGCCAAAACCCCCATGATCCCTGCTGTCTTGTAAAAGTTTAAATTTGATGTGGGTTTTTTCCCTGGCCCATATAAATTTAGATGTTATTTTATTTATTTGTTTGAAAACATTCTTCTCTAATTTTACCGGTATTGTTTGGAAAAGATATAACAATTTGGGCAATATACTCATTTTAATTGTTGCAATTCTGCCAATTAATAATATCTGTAATTTGTTCCAGTTTTCCAAAACTTTTTGTATTTGTTTTAATAACTCATTGTAATTATCTTCTTTCATCGTACTGCACTTTGCTGATAGCCATATTCCCAGATATTTAATTTTTTTAGCTCTTAAAATTCCCATTTTCGCTTCCAGTTCTTCATTCTGTCTTTTAGTTAAGTTTTTGGTTAATATTTTGGTTTTCTCTTTATTTTGGGCCGTGCCACTTTGCCAAATTGATTTATATCTTGGAGTAATATTAATCCTGTCTCTAGAGGCTCTTCTATAATAAATGCTAAGTCATCAGCGAAAGCCTGTACTTTGTATTCTTGATCTCTGATTTTTTTATCCTTTGATCTCCTGATTCTGTCTAATTTATTGCATCAGTGTCTCTATTGAGGGAATAAATAGTAAAAGGGATAGGGGGCATCCCTGTCTGACTCCTTTTCTTACGTTGAAGCTTTCTGTTGTTTCTCCATTTAATATTATTTTTGCTTTCTGGTTCAAATATATTACTCTAATTGTTCTAATAAATTTCTTGCCAAAATTCATTGCTACTAGTTGGTTAATTAAAAAATTGCAATTTAAATTGTTGAATGCTGTTTGTTCATCAAGGAATACTTATGCTGCTTATTTTTTCGGAATGTATTTCATAATATTCTAATGTGTTCATTATCGTTCTTATGTTATTTTTTATGTGTCTGTTGGGTAAGAATCCATTCTGGTCTGGTTTTATGATTTAGTTTAGTATATGTTTCATCCTTTCTACCATTATTGTCATAAATACTTTATAGTTGACATTCAGCAGCGAGATTGGCCTATAATTTTGGATTTTTTTTCTTTCCATATTATCTTTGGGAATTAGGGTTATCTGTGCCTCCATCCAGGATTTTGGTATCATAGCTCGCTCTAATATTTTGTTATATAATTCTAATAATAAATTCTCCAGTGGGTTTTTTTAATTCTTTGTAAAATTCTGCTGGGATTCCATCTGGACCTGGTGTTTTATTGCTTTTTTGTTTTTGAATTGCCTTTTTTAATTCTGATATTGTTTTTTTTTTTCTCCAATGTTTCTTTTGTTATTTCTGGTAGGGTTGGGAGATTTCTCTGTTATAAATATCTTTTAATGTCATCCTCCTTATGTTCTCTTGACTATATAGATGTTGGTAGTATCGTATTGCTATATTTTCTTTTTCTTTCTTCTGGTGATGTTCTATCCCTTTTTCATCTTCCAGTTAGTTTCTTTTCAAAAATGAATAAAAAACTCCAATACATTACACTATACATACTCACTGCAACAAGAATCACATTCGCACAAAACTGGAAACAAAATAACATATCCTCAGAAGAAATAGTGATTAGGAAAATCCTTGAATATGCAGAAATGGATAAAATGACTATGGAATTGAAAGAGAGGGAGGATTCGGAATATTATGAAGTATGGAATAAAATGTAAAGTTGGCTCGAAAATAGAAACCAAAACAGGAAATGTTTAACTTAGTACTGATGAAACTTACATTGGAGTAATTAAATAACATTAAATAAGGAGATGTCAATATAAATGAATATAAATTTATAAATAAGAATGATGTATACTAATATATGTGTTAATTTACGCGTTGATGTAATGCTAGTATCAAGATGTAAACAGATAATGATACAATAGGAAATTACAAAAGCAAAATACCTATGCCAATACAGAAAGCTGTAAAATGACTTTAAACAATATTTTTGTTTGTTAGGTTCTGTTTCATTGTGTTTTTATGTATTTGTGATTATTTATTTATGTTTTTAGAGACAAAACAGTTCAATGAAAACTATTTTAAAAGAAAAGAAAATAGCTATGTACCTGATTCTTCTCATACCATAAAAAAGCAGGCCAACCCAGTTGTAGATCGTGTCCCTCCAATATCAATAATTTTGTACTTCTTCATACAATCCATTCTTTCATCTATGATAATGTTGCTGCCTGATAATATAATTCCCAGTTTGGTAGTCCAAATCCTCCTCTAAGTCTTGCATCTTGTAATGTTTTTATGTTAATTCTTGCTTTTTTCCCTTGCCATATGAATTTCATTATTTTATTAAGATTTCCAAAGTATTTTTCCTAATTTTATCGTTATTGTTTGAAATAAAAACAATAATCTTGGTAATATATTCATCTTAATTATTGCTATTCTTCCCATTAATGATAATTGTAAGTTCTTCCAACTCTCCAAGTCCATCTCAATTTGTCTTTTCAATTTATAGTAATTGTCTTCCTTAAAATTATACATTTTGCTGTTGATTGAATTCCTAGATATCTTACCTTTTTAGTGATCTGAATATCTAATTTTTCCATTAACTCTCTTTTCTGCTTATCTGTGATATTTTTCACCAATATTTTTGTTTTATTTTTATTGATTTTCAACCCTGCCACTTCTCTGTAT
>JANHFK010007485.1:35048-50612 GCA_036250565.1 Sibynophis collaris | reverse complement strand
TTTAAAATTTAAAATTACAGGTTAATTAAAATAATTTATTGTCTGTTCTAAAAACAGCTAAAAAAACCCGTCAGAAACCCTATTAACCCCCCCCCTAAAAAAAAACCTGAAACCCGTTAAAAACTACGCCGTTAAAAACTACGCCAGGCCGGCATTAAGGATTGAGGTCTCTGTCAACTGGATGGATTGGTGGTGGGGTGGAGGTGGAGATTTAAAAGAAAGGAAAATGCAACAGATGTTACCTCCCAGCCTAACAGAAGCATTCTGAGCTGTCAGGACAATCCAGTTAACAGGATAAAAAATCTGTATCCAATCTTGATTTTGGAAAGATGCTGATGAGCTGACGATGCTGATGGAAAAGATTGGCATCAAATAAATGCGAAGACCTTATAGATTTTGTGCCAAGCTGATTACCTCTTTTTATATTGTACAAAGTTAATTCTCTCCGCTAGAAACATTTTCCCTAATAATGATTCTTCACAGGACTGTGCACCTGAATCATCTCCTATCCTATTATAATGCCTTAAGCACTATTTCTCTACTGCCATTAGAAAAGATTAAATTCAGCCTTAATGCAAGACCTACTAACAGTCCTCTTTTCCTAAGGGGAGGCTGTTAGTTGTTGACATTTTGGAAGCTTAATTTAAAAATGGCATTTTCCCCAAAAGAGGCAAAACAAGGAATAACAACATTGCTTAAATATTTTGTACCCTACAATTTCCTTGTAGTTTTGTATAAGAGTTTCCATCAAGTGTCCTCAGATCACAAAAACAGTCAGCTACTTACTACTGTGGATAGCAAGGTTATCATGAACCTAGTCTAAGAAATTATTCTCTTCTGACTTTAGTAATGGTAATATGGCCTTTAAGACCTCAGCATGATATTTATCTGGATAAACAGTTTTAGAAAAATGTGCTGCACCAATACCTCTGATGTATGAAATGAAGAAAAAAATAGCACAATAGAAAAGTAGGTTTCAACCATTTGGGGTATCACTTTCCTACAATAAAATTCAAATAAAGTTTCTTCTCACTTATATTTCCCATGGCCCTAATGAAAGCATCAGCAAAATATGCCTTTTCTAAATGTATCTTCCTTACAAAACCAGGCTGTTTTTAAAGGTATTATTTCAACACTTCATTCCAATACCAGACTAAGAGTTCAGCAGCAGTTCTTTAACTCAAATATACTTTGCAATATGAGAGCTACTTTGCAAGTTAAAGGAAGCATTACGGAGGTATAAATTGTGTGCACGTACAAATTGGAATGAGGCAGGGCACAGAAGTATAGATAACCAAACAAACATTATAATAATAAATCAGAATCAAGTTTGAAACTCTAGCGAATACTGGAATCAACTAATTCTGCAATCACTTATGCTGGACTGAGAATTAATGATCTTCTATTTCTTGCCAGTAGAGAAATTCTGCTGTGTGTCGAGTCCTTTTGGGATCAGAACTCCAAAGACCTGAAGCTACAGGCAACTTCAGAAAGAATCTGTAGACTTTTAGAGATATGAACATTGGAATTTTCCAATCATCTTAAAGTTGATTCTTACATTCACCTACCAAATTGTCAGCAGCCTGAAAATATATTAAGACCACATCTGGAATACTGCATCCAGTTTTGGACACATTTCAGAAAAGATGTTGAAACTTTGGTAAAAGTGCAGAGAAGAGCAACTAAGATGATTAAAGGCTTGGAGATTAAAACATATGAAGAACAGTTGCAGGAATTGGGTATGACTAGGCTAGACAAAAGAAGGGGTATGGTAGGAGTATTCCAATATTTGAGGGGCTTCCACAAAAAAGAGGGGGACAATTTATTTTCCAAAGCACGAAAAGGCAAGACAAGAAATAATGGATAGAAACTAATCAAGGAGAGAAGCAACCTAGAATAAAGGAGAAATTTCCTAACAGTGAGGACATTTAACCAGTGGAATAACTTGCCTTCAGAAGTAATGGATGCTTCATCACTGGAGGTTTTTAAGAAGAGACTGGACATCCACTTCTCTGAAATGGTATAGGGTCTCCTGCTTGAGTAGGGGTTGGACCAGTGGTGGGATTCAGCTGGTTTGCACCGGCTTCACCTGTCAGTGTTGATTGGCTGCTTCACAAAAAGTGTTTTGATTGGTGCTGGGTCTCTACAGCCTCAGGCAGAGAAGGGCTATTCTGTATCCCTCCCTCAAATGTTCTTTAAAACACAGAGTTTCCCAGCATTCCTTTAGTAACCTCCAACATGCAAACTGTGGTTACTCATCCTAAAATGAATCCTCTTTACCTGGAGCTTCAAAATTTGCTGTTTGCTGGGGAGGTGTGTAGCTAAAAGTCAGTCTACATTTAGTGTACATCTAACTTTGGGGATATTTCTTCATAACCGAACAAAAGTGTATTTTCTGTGTAGTTCACACCCCTTGCTCATTGGATCTGGATGTCACAAAGCTAAGCCCACATTTTGTAATTAACCCCCGCATCCCGTTTTGACTGGCAGACTGCTGCAGGAAGCTGAGTGCTGTCCCGCCCCCTGGCCATGTCCACCCAGCCAGTCATTAGGGCAGAGAAACGTCTGTTAAATTATTTGAATCCCACCACTGATTACAGCCTTTCTACAGAGCATCCCACTGTGTCTGAATATCAAAACCATAAGGACGCTTGTCACATGAATCTTTTTTTTTTCTTTATGGAATGATAAAAGCAGCAACCATGCCAACTGAACTTTATGTAACAGACAACAGGTATAGCTTCTTTTTCAAACTAAATGGCCTTCGGTCTGTTTCAGCTGTTCAACATAGTATTTTTATAACTACGCCTAAGACAGTTGCGTCTTCATACAAAATGTCTACAGTTACAAGGTCAAATCACTCTTTATTTAAATGTCTTTATTGTGCACAGGACCCAACATTTTTATTTTAAAATGTTGCAGAGGAACACCAGCATTTAAGCACATGCACACCCCAATTCAGTCCAAATCATTTCTCTGGTTCTTGCTATTTATATGGCCATTCATTAAAATGAGTTCACTTTTTTCCCTTTCTCTCTAACAATGCAAATGGAAGGCAAAAAGTCCCACTATTTTCAACTGAAATTGCTTCTGTAGTTTCACGATGCAGTGCAAGCTGAAGACATATGAAGCTCCAGGTTCAAATATTTCAGATTGGCTGAAACTATCTCTAAAACATATTAAAAGGGACCACAAAGATCTTCTATGGATGTTCAGGACTAGATTGAACATCAGTCTGATTGCTAAATATGATATCTGTAGTACTAGTTTCATTTGCAAGTAATTCTAGTTGTTATGGGGTGGGGGCACTTTGGATTTGATAGGAATATAACACTTCAAATAAGTACAACCCACATGAAATACAATAATGATTTTACATGCACTCCACATACTAATATTCAAGAAACTAATGATAAACATATACAAAACAACAGACTAACTAAATAACTATTACCACTATTTAATATAAATTTGATAAAAAAATGAATTTGAACTTGAAGACTTTGAATAAAATATGAATAGTGACTGTAAAACATTGAGACTTGTAAGCAGTAGGTGTAAAATATCCTAATCACTCAGAAGAATTATGAAGTAGTATAATCTTTACAAGTTACGAATGCTTAGATGTTAAAGTTATAGGAATACATCAGTGACTGTGTTGCTGGCATGGATAACCAATCATTTCATTTCTGAACACGGATATCAATAACCTGATATATCTGTCTCTCAAAATATCTTTCCAAATTGGCTTTTGATTTTTAAATAAATAAATCCCTTGCTTTATTTAAACTTGTGTTAACAAAGCAGGTGTGTGATTAAAGCATTCATTTATAATGAATAATAGAATAAATATGAGCTACATAAACAATGAGAGTTGACTAAAAGCTTCCTATGTTCTATTTTTTTCTTCTTCTTTCTCCCTCACTTATTATATTATAAACTTGATGCATTATATTGTTTCAATGCAATTATGTTTTTTTAGTATTATTAATTAAAATTATTAACATTCTATTATGTAGATAATTTGGAATATCAAGAACAGAGAAAGAGAAAATATATAGTCTATGAATATCAATTTCATTTCAAATTTAAATTTCAAAGTGTTCTACCTTGTACTAGGAATATCTTTTCAGGGTCTACTACATGTGATAAAACATTTATTTTCTTTAACAGCAATTGCAACATTTATTACTGTATGATTTGTTTATCTTAGTTATTATTGATGGAATAATTATTGTTTCTTGTTCTATCTATAGAACATTTTGTACCAATTTTCTTTTAGGTTACATGTAACTTTTGCGGCTTTAGTTGATACTTCTTTCCATTGTTTTGATGTAATAGTTTCTTTAAAGTTTTGACTCATTTTGACCAGTTTTTTTAATTTCATCTGCTCTGTATCACATTCATACATGTACTCTAATGGGTGGTATTGGTTTTGTATGAGTATTTTTTTTTAATATTCCTACTTTCTTATTGAGATTTGATTTTCTCCTGCTACCAGTTTGCAAGTATGTCATCCCTGGTATCTTCCAGCCTTCAATGAGTCGTTCTTGCTGTGTTTTTAAACTATTTGTAGAGTCTGAGTAAACCATATCTGCATGTGTAATTGCATTTTTCTTGCTGTAATTGTCTCCAACATGAAAAGCATTTGAAGGAGAAGCTAAGGGTGGAATTGTTGAGATTAGTATTCCCTTTGCAGAATTCAATTTATAAAACTTTGTCTAATCATACGTTCTTTTACATTTTTTTGTCCTTCTTTGTGTCTCTATAGTACAAATAATTATGAACTCCATTAACTAAACTGGCTCTTTCCAAAATTGCCAAATACAAACATTTGTCTTCCTATCACTTCCTATCCTATCACTAATAGCCAAACATATCTCCTAATTTATAATGTTCAATTTCATATGGTCAAACACAAATAGCTCTCAAAAATTATCAAATGTTAACATTGCAATGTAGCTTTTATTGGCTTGTTTCTCTCCAGCCATGTAAGTGTGTCATAAAGGAGAAAAGGAAATATCACATCAGCATTTGGATAACTCTAGTTCAGGGAGTACAACCTATGGCTCTAGGTCAATCTTTAATCCAGAAAATCTCAGAGGGACCTCTTAACAATCACTGAAAACATGATACAGCTTCCTTTGAACTAGGGAATGAATAGAAGCTAAGTAAATATCTTACAATACTATTTACTTATAGCAATATAAACATTAATGAAGACTGCCTATCCCAACTCCAATTCTTTACAGAATCCTTTTCATATTTAGTTATGGCAATTTCTCTTTAAAGCAAAGACTTCATCTTTTGTTCACAATATAGATTCTTTCAGTATTCTACACCTCCTATGTGCAATTCAAATGTATAGCAGATGTTGACTGTTGACTTTCCAGAAGCAGGTAATCTGAAGAAGGCTTGGACACAACCATAAAAGATAATAAGTTCAAACGGCATGCTTTCTTATTCCTGAGTCTCATCTTCATTCTGCTGTGATGAGACAGCTCCAGAAAATGGTTGGTAGCAGTTCACCCAACTTTTAAAGAAATATTTCTTCCAATCACTTTTTCCCCTCATTCTTCTTTGCATCAAGAATGTCATTTTTTTCACATTATTGTCATAAAATCAACACTTTCTCTTAACAAATATGGTCATCTCTCTCACAAGAGATTCTTGAACAAAACTATGACAGTTAATGAATGAGTTATCCTATCCAAATACCCAATTGCTTTCCCATAATTGAAAACCAGTTGTCATTAGAGCTCTTCTTACCACAGCCAGACAGGTAAACAACTTATAACACCATGTTCATGAACTTGAAAATTGAGAAGCTATTTTCACATTTTGGAAGCTTCCTTAGCTCAAATAGGAGAACAAATTAATGACTGTGAAATTGCTTTTCTGCTGTCATCAGCTCTTCCTTGTTGCAACGGACCAGTAACTTTAAGCTGAAGTTCTGCCATCAAAGAAAGTGAAGTTGTCATTTATGAATCTGCTTGGTTCTTGAGTTATTTCATAATAAAATCCTGTCTTTCTTGCAACATATATGTAATGTCTTTCCTCAATTTATGGTTGGGCATATAACAAGCAAGTGCTATTGGTTAGACTTGAAAGTATAAAGGAAGAACATTACTCTCCAGGGATTAGCGTATACAATTAGACTTCCACATGTAGAAAATTCAATTTAAGTAAACCAAAATAGCTTAAAACAAACAATGATTAGAAAATTATGGCACTCTATTTTAAAACGCTACTTGTTCATAAAAAAGCCTTTATGACTTTACATAGCTCCAGGGAATGGTCAGGTCCTGTGCATTGTCTGAAAATAGAGACAACTTGCTATTTAATCAAAGCTGTGGAAAGTGCTTGGATATGACAACAAACAAATGTCTGTTGTTTTTTAGTTTGTATTTCATAATTTAGTGTGTGTGTGTTGAGCATCGATTGAGAGATCAACTGTTATAAGGTCCAGTGCAACTCAGGGATGTGCTGGGTATATCATTTATTTATATTCAATATTTTTTACAGAGCTGAAAGCATTGTATTCATTCTATTTGTTTGATCGTCACAAGATTACAGTCAGGTATTGTATGTTAGGCAAAGAGATTTGTCCAAGTTCACTCTGCAACTTTCTCTGACTGAATCAAGATTTGAACCACCATCTCTTCTAGTGAGGAATTGTTGCTGAGAGTTTGCATTAAGCTGCTTTTCTTTCTTCTCCTTCCCTGAGAAGTTGGCTTTTTAATGATATTGTAGATTTTTATTGATGTAATATAATCCTCATATTCAGGAAAATGAGTTGAAACATTTTAGCCGTCTTTGTGGAAGTTATATTGAAAGCAACTAGTATTTACCAAAACAGTAATGCCAATTATGTTAACAAACCAAATGTTGCCAGCTTCAAGCCTAAGAAGTACAAGACAAATTTATTAGTGTGGCATGAAAAAAGGCAGGAAGAAAAAAAGAAGGGAGAGATTTAAATGGCAGTAGTTATAAGAGATTAAATGCTGATTAGAGGTCAATCATACTCTTTAAAATGTATGTGAGAGATTGTGGGGAGGCTGGGAAAGTAATGGAGGGAAATTTCCTCCTCCTCCTCCTCCTCCTCCTCCTCCTGTGTAATGCACAGATTAGGAGATTCCACAAATTATAGAGCCTGTTATAGAGAACTGATCTTTCATAAAAACAAATGCAGAGACAAAGAACATTAAGTGATACTGTGAGCTAATGCAACAAAAGTCTTCAAAGCAATCTTAAATCTTGTTCTCCAACTTGTTAACATAGCAAATTCCTTGAAAATGCAATATCTTACCTACTTGCTTGTCATTGTGTGTTTTAGTGGCCCTGTTTTATAAAAATGGTGGCTGTAAAGCCAGACAGTGCTTCAGTTTCAAGAAAACACATTTTTCTAAGGCTCCTGTAGCTATTCTTCAGAATCAGGATCCTTAGAGAATTTGTTTTCCTGATCTCTTTATAGTAGGGATTAGGAACGTTTTCTAAATTAGGCAATGATTGCTTTTGGCAGCAGTAACTGTTCCACCCAGATTTGACCAGTATATTGGGTTCTTATTGTGAATCTTCTTCAATAAGGAGAAGCTGCTTTATTCATAAGCCACAGTAGTAGATGCACTAACAGGACTATGGATGTAGATGAAGCAGCCATATAGAGGGAATGCAACCAAATAATAGATTGTAAGAGTGCAGGCTACAAGCATGGAGGGTGTGGAAGCAAACAGCCTGTGCCAGCTGCTGGAGATAGTGAGCTTTCTGCAGTTGGTCCCCTGTCTCTTATTCAGAGGAAGTGGAAGAGTAAAAACCAATTTGCAAGAACCAGATGTAACTGGCTAGATAAGACCACTGGCTGAGATTTGAATGTAACACATAGGTGTTACATAGTCCTTCTGGTACTTTTGCTTCAGTATCAGCATTTGGAAGAAAGGAAGGGATGGAAGACAAATCATGTGAACTTGCTTGTAGGTAGTGGATTAAAATGGAATGAAGTCCAGTTTTAAAGCAAATTAGCTCAATTCTTATTCTGAAGAGTTATATCTTTTTATTGAGGGATTTTGCAATTCAGGCCTATCATGACTGACTTTGCAATTCGGGCCTATCATGATTGATGAATAATGTTTCTCCCCGATTCCTAGCATACTGTATGTAACTAATAATGAGAAGATTATATGAATGCAACTATTCTGTTTGTATGGGAACAATTTTCTATTGGCTTTACTTGCACTTTTATCCTGACATCTGTATATACACAGGGATATTAACACTTATGTGTGAACCAAGCAAATAATTTATTAGATCTGTGATTGCTTTCAGCAAAACCTAGCAATTTATTTCGCTTCACACCTTGCATTTCTGTAAAATACTTTTTTTTTTCTGAAGGCTATGCAAGAAATAGTTCATGATGATGTGCGCATTGAATATATTCCAAACTGAGCAGCAAAGGGGTAAAAATAGATCAAGGACTCATAGTAGCAGATTGGATTTTCTTTGCGGCGCAGCAGATGGATGACAAATGACATATGTTATCATATGCCTTTGGTGGCAGTTTACAGCATATATTAAGTACAAGATGGCATGAATTCAAATCACAGCTTAAAAATGACCCTGTAAAGCAATTCCCAGTCTTTCAAGGAGTAGAAGTAGGAGAAACAATCTCCAAGCAGAGAACCCAAATGGCAACATTATCTCTATGAGTGGCTTCTCATAATTGCTGATTCAGAGGAAGACCATTTCAAGACTGTATCTTGACTATAACTCCTGCTCCCCACCTAAGTTTGGAATATTTTATGTATCAAAATGCCCATGTTCAGGTATGGACCATCTGAAACTACTCATTCCATGCGCAAAATGTTTCTTGTATAGAATCATTTTCTCATCCTTCCTCTGAGAGTTTTTAGCTGGTGACTACCTAAAAAAAATAGTTTGGCTGGCATCTTAGACCTACTATTTATGAAGTAGTGCTTTGTTTGGCTTTTAAACATATTTAGGCATGTTGTCGTATTATTTCCAAAGCAAAGAATGTTATTAATTTATATTAGATGGACTGAACTCATTGGACAGAAAAAGAAACAATCTAATTAAAAACAAAGGCTATAGATGAATTAGACACACCAAATAAAACATTATCCTGATAAAATAGGCTTTTGCAATACAGCAAAGTATCATGTGAGACAACAAAAAACTCTGTAGGACAGAGTCTTACTATTTATTTGCAGCCATAGAGAACCCCATTTCTTCCTTAGATCAGTGATTTGGAACATGTAACCCTCCAAATGTTGCTGAAGTACATCTGATATCTCAGACCATTGGCTAAATGGGCTGGGACTGCTGAAAATTGTAATTCAACAGCAACTGGAGGGCCGCAGGTTCCCCAGAATTTTGAGAAAGTAATATATAGTAAAAATCTGCCTTTGTTCCATGTAATGTGTACTTTAAAAAGAATCACCAGATTTTTTTTTCAAAGAGGGAAATGTTATTATTAAATGATATAATATTATTATTCTCAATAAAGTTTAAGTAATATTTTTCATCTCAATTTTTTGACAAAATTCTATTTTGGACTCTTACACTTCAGTCATTAGAGTGCTAAAAGAACTATATGATTTAGAATTTTAAAAATCCTCATGTAATCCTATGTATGGCATTGAGATGTAATAATGAGCAACCTGCTTAGTACAGGAATCCAAATGAAAACATCTGTGTAATGCATCCTGAAAGGGAAGGTTCTCTATTTCTTAGCTTCCAGTATCAAACTGCTCCTATTGTGAAGAAGGGGATGATTAAAATATATTATTTTACAATCATTTGTTTGCCTATTTTAAATCTCTAACTTTTCATGAATTTTTAAAACCCAAAGGGAAAAACTGTTTGCTTCTTCTATACCAGAAGCTATAGGCAGTCAGACTAGTTCAGTGATGATCTATCCATCCATCCATCCATCCATCCATATCTATCCTTCCATCCCTCCATTCATCCCACTTTTCTCTTCTACAGATCATTGTGTCATACATACATAATGTTCTTGGCTGCACAATAAAAGACCTCACAACTGTGGCTGACATTCCCATTATCTCTCAGCTAGCCTAGCATTATCTTTGAAGACAACTTAGAAGCCATGGTTGGTTCAAATGAGTGGTAGCTTATGTTCTATTCACTGCATTGCCTATCAATTTGTTTCAATGTCCAATTCAGATTGTAAATTATAAATCTTATAAGCCCACATGGCTTAGATCGCAGATACCTGCAGGATTGTCTCTTCCACACAATTTTAACTTGCCCCATGGGTATCTTTTGGGAGGAGATTCTGTGTCCCCACCAGGGGTGGGTTCCACTTTACTTTCACTACTGGTTCGCAAATGCAGAGTGTCCATTATGATGTCCGGGCAGGTCAGCAGAACTTCCACCACCGCTACTACCAGTTCACAAGTTCCAGAGCGAACTAGTAGGAACCACCACTGGTCCCCACCTTTCATGAAATGAAATTCACAAGAGTCCAGTGATGATCCTTCTTGAGGGCTGCCATTTTGAGTTCATGGTGCTCACTAACTTACTGACCTATAAAAGGCACTTGAAACTGTTGTGTTTCACAAGGTGTATGGGCAATAAACAATAATGGTGGTGAGGCTATTTTATCAGGCTATTAATAACCATTTTAAAATGGTTATTAATATATTTATATGTATTTGTATTTTTTTCTTTTGTTATATTGAAAATGACTTGGAGTTCTTTGAATATACTGATACTTCAGTACCAAGTATCAAATGAGAAGAAACCTGTATCAAATGAGAAAGCAACCTGAATATGACATAATCAAGGAAGAAAACCTTGGGAAAACTCTATGGAAAAATTAATAAATGATCAAATTTTGTGTACATAAGTGGTGTAGGGATCATCCCTGGTTTATCAAAGTTCCAAGTAATGCACCCATTGCAAACAGAACTCAGAGGCAAGTTGGTTCCTCAAAGAACAGTTTTATTTGGTGACATCATCTTGGCACAAACTGGTGGAAAACCAGTTCTAAAGGTTCCCGCGCTTTCCACCACATTAAAAGTAAAAGTTTCTTGTTTTCTCAAAACAATAAATCACATTGTCCAAACTGAAGACTCTCTGGTTGCTTGGCAACTTCTTTCCACCTCCTCTGGCCAGCCAGCCATTGGAATGTTTCTGGTATAAACAGAAGCTCAAAGAAAAGGAAATGGCCACAGCCAGGTCAGCTTCAGGCTCGACATGGTTTTTGCACGGTGGAATAGGCGCTGTATAGAAAGGGCCAGACAGAGAAATGGTCCACTACAAAACAAAAGTCTGCTCCATTTAAATTAATTTAATTACATGCCGTTAATATGATCCAGGTGTGAGTGTCAAACAGCCCTGAAGTGTTAGACTCCACACAGCCAATTTGAAACTGCATGATTCTACAAACATTGTATATCTAAGCAAATCTGGATCTGTTTTGAACCTCTATAAAGGAGTTTGGCTGAGTGACTTTCTGCTGGGAATTAATTCATACACACACACACACACACACTCACAGAGAGAGAGAGAGTAAACTAATAGTGAAATGCTTTCAGAGGGGGAGAGGAACAACCCCTAAAATTTCAGATGTTGCAGAATTTAAACTTTTAAATCTTAGACCCCTGGCCCTGTTGCTAGAAGATGCAATTAAGTGGAAAGCATCAACCCTGTTCTGTGGAGAACTTTTTGCTTGAAAACTGGCTGAGTACTTGGCAAATAGAGAAGAAGAGAATAAGAAGGATCAAAAATGGATTGTGGATTATTTTATGTTCTAGTTTCCTGTCATAGGTGTATTCAAGATAATCTGATATGTTCAGCCTCTCAGAAAATAGAAAGCTGGTATCTTTTATCCTGGTATCTGTATCAAATCTCAAAACTAAAAGTATTTGGCAAATAGAAGTTGAACTAAAACAATCTTGGCCAATGAGCTAATATGGGTCTTCTTCATTCTGAGAAAAATCCAAAACAATGCAACAATTTGGTCAACAACAAATATGCTATATCCCCCCTTCTTTTGCTCCTCCTCTTTCTTAATTGGGAAGTAATTTACTTTCAACTAAATAACATTATTGTTTGTTTGATACGATTAAGGAAGGCTCAATGTTTATTCTTGGCTTCAACTGCCTGCCTATTTCATGAAGCTCTGAAAAAGATTTCAGAACTAGTGAACAGTCATTTGCTCTGTAGCTGTGTTTCTGCTTACACTTGATAGTACATGAAGAGAAACAGCACATCTCCTGGCTAAGCTTTCTTGTTGTTTGGCCATGAAATTGCTCTGTGATATATTCATAATGCAGACTTATAATAAAACTAAATGCAGTAACCATTTTTGAAAAGTGTTATGAGAACTTGTATCAGGAGTTAATATTCCAAAATCCTACACTGATGCAGGTACCGCAGGTGGACAAAACATGTGCTGCTTTTTAAGTAACACTTGATATGATTAATTACAGTAAGAACTCATCCAAACTGCCTTCATGTAGTGAGACAAGACGACAACTTAGTTATCCATCTGTTCGGTCACTTCTAACAGATTTTAACACAGAATAGCGTTAAGAACCTATCTGACTGTTGAGAGCTGCAGGAGAGGCCCTCTGAAGATCCTTTTGCTGTCCAAAACTGAGTTATTTGACATGCACAAAATGGCCGTTTCAGGCTTTGCTTCCAATTTTTGCTTCTGTTATTTGCATTTTTAAAATCATCTTGGGTATTCAACATTATAAAAGGCAGGAGTCAGATCAAATAAAATAAATATCATCCCAAAAGCTCTTTAACAAAATTTATTACAGCAAAAATACTGTATATGGGTATATATTTTGATCCTGAGAGCTCAGGGGTGCTCCAGAGTCTCAAACACAATCAGACACTTCCTAGTAGCGCAAAATCAGGGAAGAAGCATTGGCCATTCTTTATCTCTTTCTCAGCTATATTTTTAAAGGACTTTTATGTCTATTGAAAAGGAACAAATGAGATTACAGAAATTTATGCCAGTTCTGGGTCTGTTATGCATTGTACGCTCCTCCCTCATTTAACTACAATGGGCTTTTCTTGCTTTCCAATGAAAATGTTCTTGAAAATAATTTCTTGGAAAAGCCATACAATTCTTTGTTTTATTAGCTCAAAGACAGGAAATTACCCAGAAATAAAGTGTAGATTTTTTTTTCTATGCCATCATTATAATTCAAGACTTGTTAATGGGCTTTAACAGATGAGAAACGTACTGGCTATGCAACTACTTTTTCCAAAGCTTTGTTGTGCAGCAGTTTCACCAGCATGAAAAGTAATCATTTTGGTTGTGTGTGTCACCCGTAGGGTAAACACTGTTATACCCATTTAGGTGTAGAATTGAATTATTATCGGCATTGTCTTTTGATAATAAAACTGTGTTATGAATATGCAAATTGCAACGTCTTCTATTATTGTGGAATATTGTGAGGAAACTTTAATGAGGAACCTCTGCAGTTTAGCTGTTTGTAAATGATTTCAGACCTAGAGTCTTTCCCAATCATTCAAAATTTGCAGATTTTGGCACTTCCTTTAAGAACAATTTAACAAATTTATATTCTGGCACTTTAATTTTTTATAATAAACCATTTTTTTCTACATATAGTATGGTTGAAATCTCATTTTTCCTTCTCATGGCAATTGAAGTGTATGTATAAATATGAAACATTCACACAGTATCAGTAAATTATCTAAACACAGATTATTGATTGACAGATTATTTGATGGATTATTTATCAGTCAAATTTATATAGTCATCCATATAATTGAAGATGACTCTGGATGGTGTATAACAAGTGGTAAAATCACATATAGAATTACATTTAAAATCTATAGAAATAAAAAATGTAAAAATCTCTGAAGCAATATATTTTTGGGAATAGAATCTAGCACATTGCATAGTCTAATTAACTAATTATGGCTCTTGGTTTCAACCAACACACATCCAAATAACTTCAGCTGTAATAAATTTGTATAAACATTATTTTCAATTCTTTTGGCTCAGGTTGGTACTGATCTCTGAGATCTGACAGTGGATGGAATATTTTTTTTTTATCCAATCAAGCAATCCGTCTAATCAATAAAACACAAAGGTGATTTGTTTTTAATGTTATTGCTACCTTTGTGGTACATGGACATTATCAAGTTATTAAGTCATTTTTGAAGAAATTTCCATAAGTGTGACAAAAATAAAATGTAGTTATAGAAAATTTCATATATGTTCATTAATTTCTTCCTAATTTAGGTTTCTAGAAAATGTTCTGTATATACCCTGTTTCCCTCAAAATAAGAAATCCCCTGATAATAAGCCAAATTGGGCTTTTGAGCGCATGGCAATAAGGTCAAGCACTTATTTCAGGGTTCAAAGAAATAAGGCATGATCTTATTTTTGGGGAAACATGATAATTAATATTATCTAAAGCAACTGATCCATGAAAATTACGGTACCCAAGAGATTAATTAACAGTTTCATTTTGCCCCTCATATTTTCCCACAAACTAGGATCCTTTGAGCAATGAAAACTATTTGATAATTTATTTGATAATAATTTACTATTTGAAATTAAAGCTTTTATATGTTGCTTAATTTTTTTTTACAGAATCTTTACATTCATTCCATTGTAATTTTTTATGTCTTTTAAACTGCTGTTTAAGCAATTTATATTATGCACTTGACTGAAACTGATTTAACTGAAAGAATAAATCCTCATGTTCACTTAAATAAATTGGGAGCCTATCTTTTATGAGCTAAGCCCAAAGAGTACAGTATTAGAGTTCAAAACTTTGGATCTGGTGCAGTTTCTCTTTTAATAGGCTTCACATTTTCTAGAGCTCATAGGCACAGAGATGCTGGAGTGTAAATTTGAGTTAAGAAGATTATAAGGAGTCAAGCAATAAGGCTTTGGCCTTACTCACTAAAACTTTGGCCCTGACTTCCATTGGAATATGAACAATGGGGATCCATATAAAAAATGGACAAAAAGTAGCAATTTTGTCATTCCTGTATTTTGATTTCTGATTGTGCTGCTTTGTGTTTCTCATCAGTTGCCCTTATTACTACTAAAAAACAGAAATATTAGATATGATAAGATGGCATACCTTATCCATCTCAAGTACAGACAGAGAGAATACAAATCTCACTGACTTTAAACTGAGTAGTTCTAGTTACACTGTGAAAACACTATTTTCATGTTATTCCAAATAATGGGTTTTTTCTGCTCTAGTCTTACTTCAGATTGAACTCCAGCCCTTCACACATATAAATTTCATATATAAGTATCTATGTGCTTACTTGCTACGTACTGTAATTAAACATCTATGTATTTCATTACAGAGATACATTTTTTATTAGGTAGATTACATCTCATATGATTTCCTATGATTTCCTATTTAGTCTCAAGCTTGTTTTTACATGCAATGGAGTTGAGATTAAGACTGGATTCTGTCTGGATACCCAGATATAGTAAAAGTAGTCTAGCCCCCCACCCAAGTTTTTCCCCTTGCCATTGAAGTAGATCCCATCTGCAATTAGAGTCTATAC
>JANHFK010007483.1:38919-54386 GCA_036250565.1 Sibynophis collaris | reverse complement strand
AACCCAGGAAGTGATCACGTTGGGGCAGGTGGGCGGAGCCTTGTCCTGTCATCGCTACTGGTTCTCCGAACCAGCCGCCACCGCTACCTGGGAGGATTTCACCACTGCCTTAAAGGATATAGCACATAGCTCTAGCATGAAGGTTATCTAGTCTGCAATGATTGATTTATTGTGTGCCATCAAATCATTTTTGACTCCTCGTGACCTGATATAGATTTTCTCCATGATGTTCTATATCTAAGCAGTTCTTTCAGGTCGTTCAGTGGTGTTTCCATTGACACTGTAATGGAGTCCATCCACCTTACTGCTGGTCATCGTCTTCTTGTTTTCTTCCACTTTTTCCAGCACTAGAGGCTTTTTCAGAGGTCCGGTTCTACACAGAATGTGTCCAAAGTAGTATAATTTGAGCTTGGTCATTTGTACCTCAGAGAGGACTCTGGATTTGTCCAATGATTCATTGGTTTGTTTTCTTGGCTGTCCACTCCATGGTATTCTTCAGAGTGTTTTCTAACAACAAACTTCAAAGCCATCAATACTCTTCCTGTCCTGCTTCTTCCAAGCCCAACTTTCACTTCCATAGAGTTTCACAGGGAATATAATGGCTTGCATGTTTCTGATCTTTGTAGGTATAGACACACATTGGAATCTTTTCTAAGGCATTCATGAATGCTCTACCAAATACTGGTCTGTGGCATACCTCTTGATTACTTGTTCCTTTACTGCTAATAGTTGATCCTAAAAGGCAGAAGATATCTACCACCTTAAAATCTGGTTGTTATACTCATTGTTGGAATTAGTTAATCACAAACTAAGCCTATGCTGGGATTGTGTGACAATGCTGCAAAAAAACCAAATACAATTGTAGGCTGCATCAATAGACTTAAAATTATCACACAACAATATGCAGAGTTGGATCAAGAACAGAGTTTTGTTTCTCTTTATGATGGTGATACGTTTTTTGTTTTTGGCCACCAGACAGCAATTTCACTATACCATTAAAAATATAAAATTTCTGTTAACTCTGAAAAGATATTCTTACAGGAACAGTACAGTGTATAGAATTCATTGATGCTTACTTGTAAGTAAATCTGCTAAGATGCAACCAGATAGTCTGATTTCTGAAAGACTGATTAATTTGTCCAGTGATGGAAGTGCCTACCTCATCATTTTTCATCTTATGAAATAGAAAAGGGCCCAAATTATCTCTATTTAAAGTAAGGATAATCAGGAAAGCCAAATGAAGGGGGGGAAAAGCCTTTAAATTATAATGCCAGAGAAAATGGTTGAGAATACCTTAGACCACAAGAAGAAATAAATCATTCAGTGCCAGAAATAAAACCAGTCTACTCACTAGAAACATTAATAATGAAATTTGACACAAGGTGAAAGCAAGAATCATTGGAGAAGACACTGATGCTTTACGTGGGACTGTCCTTGAAGAGTATTCAGAACCAAAACTCTGCACTGCAATGTGGGCAGTTATGGATGGCATAGGCTATGCAATTTAAGGCACTGGTGGTTACTTTTAAAGCTCTTCATGGTTATGGATTATTCAGGCAACCATCTCCCCAATAGCATCTATCTGTCCAGTTAGATCAGGCAAGTGAGGTATGCTCCAGGTCCCGTCCACTAAGGAGTACCATCTAGCAATACCCTGGAGGAGAGACTTTTGTGCCATGGTGCCTGTCCTTTGGAATGTCAATCTCCCTCTCTCTCTCATTAGATTTCTCCCAACCCTGATGGCCTTTCCCAAGGCACTAAAAACCTGCTTTGCCATCAAGCCTGGGGTCCTGATAGTATGGTTGAACTCCCTTTTTTTGTTATATTGACTGGGAAGTATTTTATTATGCTGTGTTATGTTAGTTATGTTTTTAATTAGTGGTTGTGTTTCTGTTCTGTTTTGTTTGCTTTAGCTGGTAGCTGCCTGGAGTCATGTACATTATGTGAGATGGGTGGCCATATAGAATAGAATAGAATAGAATTCTTTATTGGCCAGGTGTGATTGGACACACAAGGAATTTGTCTTAAATTAATTAATTAAATTAATTTAAAAAGCAGAATCTCTTTAACAACTCTAGAGAGACAGTCCTGTCAAAAGAGAGAGAGACATGCTGCATGTAGTTATACCAGCAGCCAAAATGGGGAGAAAGATTTCTACTCCTGTGCTTCTTGAAAAATAGCATGGATGTCCCACCTAATTGCTTCAGGGAAAAATTGCATGTGCACTGAATGCTGTGCAGCTGTATTCTGAAGTAGTGTGGCTTTGAGAAGCAGCACCTGGGAAAATGAACAGAGAGTTTTCAACCTCTACCACATGTTACGGACAGTGATTGATGGTTGTTTTTCCCACCAGCAGTTGCCACTGGGTGGGAACGGAAATGCAATCAGAGTAACTGCCCAAGGACCCGCTCTTAAGTTGTTTAGTATTAAAACTGTAATGTCTATATTAGTCACCAGCCCCATTGATGAGGCAAAATAATTCTTGGTCTCTGGGGCAGCACAAATTATTGCCAGCATAGTTTTCTGCTGACTGAAGGATTGTGGGAATGTATGTTGACATGGCCACGAGGAACAGTTCACAATCCAAATATAAGATCAATATAAGGAATAGATTTAGTGTGTTTAACTTGCATAAAAGGGAACCTGCATTGCAATGGAAAGAGATGAGACATTGTGAAAACCAAACCATTTTTACCTCCCAGTTAACAAGGTTCAGCTGGATTTCAGAACAAGCTGTTATGATAGCTTGGGAAAGATGAAAGTGAACATGGATTTTAGAATCAGTTAAGATAAACCAAGAAGAAATCCCTGAAATGTCAATTGAAAATTAAATACTTTTAAAAAATCCAAGAAATTACAGTAACATTTGCATGTTAAATGTGGTCTAGTATATGCAAATAGTTTCTGAGGTAGAAGAGATGTACAACAATCAAATTGGAAAGTCAGTAGAGATTCTCAATCATCCAGGTCATGGTTGTCCCAAAGGTGCTTTTTCAAAAGGCAACTAGACTTAGTTTTTCCTTGAAGACATTTCGCTTCTCATTCAAGAAGCTGAGAACTTAAGAAGCTTCTTAGACAAAAAGCAATCCAGTTGCCTTTTGTAAAAGCACCTTTGGAACAGTCAAATTCAAAATCTCCAGCTGCAAATAAAATTGGACTGTTTAAAGCTGTAGGAGAAAAGAAAGCTAGTGTCCTAGCAGGGACAATACTATGAGTCCTAGATGTGGGAAAATATTAGTATAAAGAAGGGAGATGGAAAGAATATGCCAATTACCAAATTGTAAGTGTTATTTAAGGTAAGATCTTAGGGGGAAAAATAGAACGATATATGTGGAAAGAAAAACCAAATAAACAGATGGAGTTTAGAAAAGGCGAAGGGGCACACAAACAGAATGAATAGCAAGAGAATTCAAGAAAGAAGCTTACAATTGTTTTACTGATTTCAGTAAGGGATTTTTGTCATGCTGGAATATGGACTGTATTAAAAATGGATTTGCCAGAACACTGATTTCTCCCCTGAGAAATATTTACAGTGAAGAAAAAGGTACTGCGGTAACTGTGGAAAATCTGTTGGTCAAAACAGAAGGGAGTGAGAGAAGATGTATGTTATCCCATATCTTTAATATATGCAGCAAATATATTTTAAGTACAACAATGCTGAAGAGTTAACAGCTGGAATCAGAACTGGAGGTTAAAACATGATTTATATATTCGGTGAAAAAACTTGGTTAAAGTGAAATATTAAGGGGACAAAGGTAATGTTAGGCAACATGCTTAGCAAACTCGCAGTTGAAGAAGTGATAGTTTTATTTTCTTGAGCTCAACAGCAGATAAAGATGGACGGTTTGCTGGAAAAGAAAAGAGGGTGTTAATCCTAGAGAGGAACACTTTGAAAACTTAGACAAGATAATGAAATGTAAAGATAACTCTGTGACAACAAAGAATTGAATAGTTAACACCATCTTTTTCCCAGTTGTATCTAAAAAAACTGCACACTGAGAAAGAACAAGCAAACTAAAATAATTTGGATTTGGATATGATTACCAAAAGTACTATGGACTGAAAGAAAAAACAATTAGTCCTGTAAAATCAAAGGCCGTCTGTTCCCTTGAGATGAGGATCAGCAAGCAATATGTTATGAGTGGATGATGCACAATAAAAAGCAACAGTACTTGACAGGGTTCATGAAAATGCAGGAAAGAGAAGACATAATATAAGGGGAATGGATCGAGAAGATAATTGGAACTTCCTTGAAAGAGTTATTGGAATATCAAGTTATTGGAATAGCAATAGTAATTTTAAACTGTTAAATTACTACTAGCAGTAATTCAAACTTTTCATAACTTTACCTATCTTGTGAAGAAATACCAAGCAAATGTAGTAGACCATTTGTAAAATAAATAAGCAGTAATAAAACTAAAGTGATTTTACTTGTTAAGGTATCTCAAGTAATGACGAGGTATAATGAGATTTTATTCTTATTTATTCAATTTTTAAGTAGCTAGGAGGCCACTCTATGTGATATCCTATAAAATGATAATCTATATTCTTTTAGTACAAAATAAATGAAAATGTTTTCCAGTAAGCCCAGATGTTTGAGATGAAATTGATCTGGCTCTCAGAATTGGGGGAACTTTTTCCTATGAAGGAATGAATGGGTTAAAATAATATTGCTGTCATGTCATAAAGTCATGGGGAATCTTTGGTGGGGGTTTTAATTTTCAGAACCGTTTGCCCCCCTTAGACTATGAGATAATGAAGTACAATTCTTCAAAGAATAAGTAGTGACTGATAAGATTGAGTAATTTCATATCCTGGTGTGTAATCCAAGAGTATAATATAATAGGTAACTATTGTGTAATTAAACTATGGCAGGAGCACAAACCCAATGGGCAAGAATGGGAAACATACAGGCACATTTGTTCTTTACTAATAAATCATGTTTTCTTAGGCCAAGGTGATTACATGAGACTCAGTCCATAGCATTAAATGGGTAACTGTAAAGAAAGAAAATGCACTCGTTTCTCCCGGTCTCCAAGTTAATAAACTCAAGCAAGGTCAGATCTTTGACAGTTGCCTGAAATGAAGGTAATTTTTCCCCCAAGCTCAATGTTCACAGACTTCTCTTTAACAAGATTAAGATTAAAGGAGTGATGCTAGAAGAATTCCAGCTTCTCAGTTGTTTTCAATTTAGAGCCAATATATCTAAATGTATCTTAGAGAAGAGACTTTGAATGTCTTTCCCACAGCCTTTCAGTGCACCATAAGATAGGCAGCAGTTTTCATTGATAATGAGGAAATCCAACAATAGTTGTTTTCATAATAGTCACTTAAAATTTATCAGTCTGTGAACCAGCCAGTTTTGGAAGCCATACTGTATAAAGTGAGTTTCCCCATCCTAGCATTCTCCAGCTGTATTGGAACATAGCTCCACCATCATCACCAGCATGTCACCCTGACATAATTTGTAAATTGATCGTTAATCAGTATGAATCAGATAATATTGGTGATGCTTTGAAAATGATCAAAACAAACGTTTCAGCTTTTATAAGATCAAGACACGCAATCCTTCTCTACCACTCATCATATCATTACATATTTTAGGCTATTGCACAAGCCAAAAAAGAAAGTGATACTACTTCGCATTATCATTAAAGAACGATCTCCTTAAATTCAGAGGCTCATATGCAATTTTGAAAACATCCTGAGATTCCCACCATATACCTTCCTCCATCTGGACATAAGGCCCATTATGGATTTTGCATTGGCTACGGTTGTTCAGTCAACTGTGAATTCATCTGGTAGTGGCATTATTCGTCCCACATTATTCCAATTTGTCAAAAAGGGGACTATGGTCCACTTTATCAATAGTCTTACTAAGTCTGAGTACACAACAACTAGAGCATTGTCCTCTAATCAAGGCACATTTGTCAAGGAAACAATAAGATTTGTCTTGCTGTACAACCTGTTCTTGCCAAATTCATATTGGTTTCTGGTAATCACTATTCTTTTCTAAGGACCTTCTTACTTTTCTTTGCTAGGGTTTTTCCAGTATTCATGTCAAGTTTAATGGTTTGTAGTTTCCTAAAATTGGCATGTAAAATAACAATTGCAGGCAGGTGGAATATCTAGCACCTTTCATACTTGGATTGATTTTTTAAAATTTCTATTTCCACCCTATTTGTTCTCCAATATTTTTTTGCTGTTTTGCAAGCCGGCCAGGTTGGCCCCAAAGTAGCTGGCTAAGCTGTGTAAAGCTTTCATGTTCTAACATACTGAAATAATTAGGAAAGAAGGACATTTTCCTTTTTAAAATCTTTGGAATGGGAAAGAAGAAAGGGCAACATGACAGATGAAGCAAATCTTCAGAGCCTGCGCAGGTTCTTAGAAAAACCTTGCTGTTGTCTCCTATAGATTTACAAGACAGTCCTAACCTTAGCGAAGCCAATAGAAATTTAGCCATCAGCATTGAAAGATTTGGTAACATGGTTCCTTAGGGGCAACATTAATCTTTCTTTGCTGACCTTATAGGCCAGAATGGCCCCACATGGCATACTGGGAGGCAGATTTTGAGCTGCTGTGATTTAGGATAGCTCCACAGAAGTCAGTGGTGCTCAGGAGATTTACAACTCTAAGTAGGGGTCGCTCTTGGCATATAAAAAGGTCAGTATTTCCTTCTCTCCATAGGAAATTACACATTATTCATGGAATGAATGTATTTAATTAAAAATGTACTTGTTAAAACAAGGAAAAGCTATCCTTTCAAATAATTGTAATGTCTAAGCAAAGAACAAACTAATTAACCTGTGGAATAGCTTAGGATATGTTTCATGGCGTGAAACATGAAAATTTTGTGGATTGTGGATATAGTTATATCTAAATCAGGAATTATGAAAAATTCCCATACTTCCGATTAAGCTCTTCTGACCCTGCTCTCCTTAATCTGTAAATGGACCCTGAAGCCTTAGGATAGCTATTGCTTCATCCCGAGATCACTTTAGACTTTAGAAATAAAAAGACTTTGAGAGAATAAGGTGAGACGCCAATTCTGTTTCACAGGGTTGGTGCCTAACTGAAAGAAAGAAAGGTAAACCTTTTCTGTGTTTATTCCTACTCATTCAGAGATATTTGGATTGGGTATACTTTGTGGTCAGGAACTTGTCTTCTTGTACTTTGTAAATCACCCTGCTTTATAATTAACGATTATAGCAACAAGAAACTGGGTAATTGAAGAAAACCAAGGGCTGGATCATATGGATTCTTCATTGAAATGAAATGGAAACTGAGATACAATGATTAGGGAGTTAGGAAGTGACAAAAATTACAAAATTGTAGTTTTGTTGATTCATTAGAAAAACGCAATTTAAACTTCACTGCTGAATAGCACTTCATGAAAGCATCAGATCATCAGATTTTCACATTTTGTGTCAGTTGAGTTGATCATAACAAGGTTATTACAGTATATAATTGTAGATTTCCCTTAAACTATTGTTAATATGTCAAACTTAAGCACTGCCTACCTTCCAATCTTGAAAGCACATGATAGATACAAAAACCAAAATTGCAGCTTTTTCCAATGAAGGAAATGCAGAAATCTGGAGATGGAGAAGCTGTAGTTTTAAATACACAACACAGAGATAATCTAGGAGTACAAATTAGAATAGCAGAAAAACTGAGAGAAGAGAGTAAAAAGAATTTATTTTTTGAATGTATCTCAGATACTCTTGTTTATGGATGCCACAGAAAATAAATCTCTGAATGTCATTTCTGTTGTCCATTACTTCTTATGACTGAAAATAGTTTACAACCTATGGTTCAGCATTTCCAACAGAGCTGGTCCTAAGACATCTAGAAGCCAACAGAATGAAAAAGGCTACAACAAAACACCATCTTAAGAGATCAAGTTTCTTGATTGAGTTCGACTTCTGGTGTGGATACATCTATAAAATTTTCTTGCAGCCAAGAAAGTCATACTGCAGATCTATGCATTGTCTTATCCTGGGATTAGAAATATCTGGAGAAGCAAGGAGGGGAGAGGGACAAAAATCAAAATGTATATTATGACATTATGATGCAAACCATGTAAATTATATAGAAAATACATGATTAGATCTATAAAAAAACCAAAAGACTATGAATTGCTTTGAAGCTGCTTGATCCAAGTCACTCCTTCAAAATGGTAGGAGTGTACCCTACTAGGTATATTTTATGAATCTTTTCCAATGGAGTCATTCTATCAAGAATTCAGTGAATCAATGTAGCCCCTTTGAAACATTGCCCAGAGCTAAGGGCTAATAGTTAAAATATAAAATGGATGATGGCTAAAATATCCCATTTCAAGTGATGTTTTTTCAGCTGAATCTGAACATCTAAGGTGGCCTCAAAATGGCAAGTTTGGGAATTAATTTTTAGATAGGCTGTTTTTTAAAATCTGAAAGCTTCTGCGTAACTCAAGGAACTCACTCAGCCCATACAAAAAGTGAAATGCAGCTTACAAATTTTAGAGGCTGTTGCTTTTGACATGCTATCACTGTGGGAAATTCTGATCAGAAAGCAAAACCACAAATACTGCAGGTGCACCGGGACTGGAGACTGCACAGCTGAGCATAAAAGCTTCAATGTCTTCATGGCTGAGTGTACGTCAATTCATTATCCAAAGAAAACAACATCCTTGATTTGCCATGCATCCATGAATACGCCTTAATTATTTTAATACTTAGA
This sequence comes from Sibynophis collaris, assembly GCA_036250565.1. Classification (NCBI taxonomy): domain Eukaryota; kingdom Metazoa; phylum Chordata; class Lepidosauria; order Squamata; family Sibynophiidae; genus Sibynophis; species Sibynophis collaris. The sequence continues at coordinate 45,665 of JANHFK010007483.1, read as the reverse complement.
TGACATCAATATTATATTCTCTCTGGAATTGCAAGATCAGTGGATTTTTTTAAAGGCGTGTGAGTTCAATATTACCACACAGATCAAAGAGCACATCAAATGGCTAAGGAGTGACCAAAATCTTCATACAGTAAATCATATTTTTAACGTGACTCGGGCCCATAAAACTGACATATTCATTGCTGCTATTCCTCACCACAGTTTTTGCATTCAGACTACTTGACTCTCCAAAACTCCAAGCTTCTGTCTTTATTCTTATTTTTAATCCCTCTCCAATAATCCTGTGTCCAGGACCTCACCTTTTGTGGCCTTCTGCTTCACTTTCCAGTTCCAATTATCTGCTGGGAGACAAACTTTAGCAAGCAAAGTCCTTCGGGAAATTCCTGATCTCTCTCGATGATTACTTTGACCTGCAAAGGATGGAGTAACAGGAAAAGAAACTATCCTTCACTTCATCTTAGCTGTTCTGGAAGAATTGGTTTTAAAAATGGAATTGTAATAGGAAACATTGGGGAAATGTAACTATAATACTGGGAGGACAGTAAGTACCAATGTGACTTCTAGAAATTTTTAGTGAAAATCTAAAACGATGAAGGAAAGGGCAAGCAATTAAGGAAAAGAACATACAAGAAGCATATATTGTAGGGGTTAGGAAAGCTGAAGCTCATAATGAGGTTGGAGAAAGATGGTAAGAAAATAGATTTTTTCAAATATGATCAAAGTAAAAATAAAAATAATTCAGTGGCAAAGGAAACAGAAAAGTTAATTGTGAAGAACTAATGGAAAGCACAGGATTCGAATATGTTTAATAAAAAAAGTGGAGGAATATCCACTGATCTTGAATTAGTTCAAATCTCCAGGATCAAACGGGTTATATTTTAGAGAACTGAGGATTTGCTGAGGCTCTTGCTGAACCAAATCCATCTGCTTTGAAATTGACGTTCTGGAGTGTGGGAGAAATAATGGCTCGTAAGATTCATGCCATCCGTTTCGTATTCACTAGTGTTCAGAATGTACGAAATAAGTAAAGTGAGTTTGACTTCTTAGTAAAAGAAGGCAGATGTTAGACCTTTGTGTGTGTGTGTGTGTGTGTGTGTGTGTGTGTGTGTGAGAGAGAGAGGGAGGGGGAGAGAGATTATATTATATGCCAAAAGTTTTCAAACGTGTTTTGAAATCTGAGGCTATATTGTAGAGAGAACATCAGGGTAAAAAAACCTGGATGAATGAATAAAAGCAGTACTGTTTTGTTATTGTCTACTATTACCCATCCAAGCAGAAAATCTGGATGATGCTTTCCAGAAACAGCTGAAAGATCTTTCAGACAGTTTTAGTTGGGTGGGCTTTAACTACCTTGACATCAGTTGTGCCTCAAATTACCAAATACTGCCCTTCTAGGAAATCCCAGAATTTTGCTGATTCACTAATTCTCAGAAGAAGGTGCAAGAAGATCAGTATCTTTGACTTGATCTTAACTAATAGGAAATAAATCATAGAGCAGAATTAGTCATGAGAGTGGAAGTAACAGGAACATTATGGAAAAGTGGTCAAGTTCTTGATTTTCAGGAAAACTGAAACCAAAATTAGTAAAATGCATAACTAAAAAATACCACATTTTTTTATAAACTCAGAATGAATTATAGGGCAGGAGAGTCTAATGGAAAAGGAAAACGAGGACTTCTAAAAAGGATATTAAAAGAAAATTCCAAACAATTCCAATGAGACAAAAATTTGAGGATGTTAGGAAGCTAATGTTCCTACATAATAGCAATAGCAGACTTATCTACTACTTCATGGTGCTTTACAGCCCTCTCTAAGCGGTTTACAGAGTCAGCATATTGCCCCCAACAATTCTGGATCCTCATTTTACCGACCTCGGAAGGATGGAAGGCTGAGTCAATCTTGAGCTGGTGAGGTTCAAATTGCAGAACTGCTGGCAATCCACAGTCAGCAGAATTAGCCTGCAACACTGCATTCTAACCACTGCGCCACCACCAATAAAAAAAGTTAATTGAATATCTACAGACTAAAAAGGTCACATACTAGGAAATGTCTGTTTGGTTTAGTGGTCCAAACGACTAGAAAGCAGGAAATCATGAGTTCAAGTCTCACCTTAGCCATGAAGGACAACTGGGTGACTTTATGATTAACAGGGACCTCAACTTGTACAAGCTTTTTTTTGTCAGTTCTTTATCTATCTTATAGATGGAAGTATATATTCTATCAATTTTCCACTACAGTGCCTCCAGAAAATAAAAGACCGAAGCATAGAAGAAGATGAAATTATGGTTTCATTCATTTGCACAACACTCTTCATATCCACAGAACCAGAACTAGCAAAAAAAAATCCATTGCAGCAGTACTTACACAACACACCCAACCTAACCTATTACCCAAGAAAGATGAGACTTATGGAACTCATCAACTTTTGCCTCATTACCTACTTTCAGTTTGATGGACAAGTATGCCAACAAAGCAGAGGGACACACATAGGATTGTCACTCTCATAGCAGAGACTGGTACATCATCTAGAATTTATAGCACTTCCATTTAGACAACTATAAGTATGGATTCATGATGTAAACAACATCTTTGCCTAATAAAAAAGGAGCAACTAGACAAGATATATGTGATAACCAAATTTTTCAAAGGAAAATCATACAGAAAGAACAACATACTACCCTTCCTGGATATCCTCATCAGCAGAGGCAATGATGACAAATTAAAAACCCAAATCTATCAAAACCCCACTAACCAAGTACTCTACTGCTATAGCAACAATACCAGAAAAAAGAAACAACACGTATACAATATCTTCCAACAAAATGAATAGCCACTATCAAAAAGTGCTCGGCCATACTACCTGCTACAGCACAAGAACAATTTATGAAAAGGATAATACAGAAATGACACCCCCACCAAAATTGGCAGGGCAAGCTATTCTCAGCAAACATTACACTATGCACAGTGATGTTATCAAGTTGGGTAATCAAATGTCTGCAAGCAAACAAGCTCAGAGAGCACCAAGAATCCCCCCCCTCCCACATATTTAGTTACTAGGTTATATGATGCTCTGATTATGGTTGATTTTGAGCAGCTTACAATAACAGAGTTACAAACCAATAGTAAAGTTTACCCAGGCACTAAAGAACATTCATTATGACACCCACATTCATCCTCCAAAGGAGAACAAATAAAACTTCTTAGACTCTGAAGGCTTGCAAAAAACAATCAGATTTTAAATTGCTTTCTGAAAAGCTAACATGGTTAGTTCTTAGTTAAGTATTAATCTATTAAAAGACTAACATTGACAGCTAATACAAGGTGTTCAGAGGCTACACTTTTTAGTGTTATTTGAAGGCTCTTCTTCCTAGAGAAATTCAGGAGAAGAATTATAATTTAGGTTTCTGTTTATTTATTTATTTGCAATTGGAAGTAGTGAATTTAGTGATATTAATCCATTGATAATAAAATAGTTGTTCTTGTTCTTTTCATATAATACAAATATTTCTAGCTCAGTACACAAATTATAGCATTCTGATGCCTTCTCTTGTTTCCAGATCTATATTTGTTGACATTTAAAGATCTGTTGATACTAGAGCATGTACTGAATATACTATGTAGTTTAGCTCTACAGTAAAGAAGGATTACCGAAAGTTAACAAAGTCTTTTGTGATCTTGTTTTGCTGAGTGTTGAAGCCACATGCTTCTATTATGACGTCTTCCCTGTGTTTAAAAATAATACATATGGTTTGTACAAGAATTTATCACTGGTACCACAAGCCTCCCTGTTCTTTTCCCTTTATATGAGTAATTTAGATAGGGTGGTACCTGCCTTGGCAGTAGTTTCAGATCTCTGTCCTTTTCTTGAACTTGGGCAATATTTACATAACTTATCCTGCCAGTAATGTAGCACTGAAACAACCAGTTGAGGAAATGTACTCCAATGTGTATTTTAAAAGGCAGTTCAGCAGGATGTAGGGCTTTTTCATGACCATTTTCACAAATAAAAGGTATGGCAAATAATGGCCATAAGGGTTATTCACAGTACGGTAAAAATTATCCTTCAAAGATCTAGATTTAGGAGTGATGAGAAATTGCATTTACTAATTCAGAATTGGCAAAAAAATAACAAATGTATTAAACCCCACAAGGCTAAGAAGATTACTTCATTTATTGAGACACGGGGTAATGAGTGATAATACCTGGTAATAGCTTGTAAAAAGTCAAATAAAGATACGAACTGAGCAAATATGAGACTAGAGCCACTCAGTAAAACATTTATAACAGCCTATGGGGGTGTTACCTGTTCTGGCATCGAGTCAGGGTTCTGTCCTTTCCGTGAACTTCAGCAACACTTGTCTAACTTGTCCTGTGAGTATCACAGTGTTCAGCTGATTGATCTAAACACTTGGATTCTAAAGCTTTTGAAAAATACATCAGCAGCTTTGATGTATCCACGTTATACATTTGTATGTCTACTCAATATTAAAAGGCTCCTAGGCTCTTTATTTGAGAGACCTTTCCATAGCTACTTTGATCAATGTGATCCTACCTAAACCCGTGTTGACCCATTAAAATACATTTTGTCCGTGCAGCTATTTTTATGATATATTTATTTATTAAATCATCAAAGAAAGCGAAACATCCCCCCCCTCCCCTTTCTCTAAGAGCTTTTCTTTTTTTATTTCTACCTAAGGAGGTGCGAAAAAGATGGGAGCTGCCTGCATCATAGTTTTCATTCTGTGGGATTATATTCAAAGTAATGTTAAATACAGAGTCTGCTATCAATATTGCTTCATTTCTGTTTGAATGGTCTGCAGTTTGGTTTTGGAAAGCATCATCAATGTCCTTTGTGAGTGAGCACTAATATGCACAGAAAAGTACCATTTTTATTCACTCCTCCAGTTACTTTAAACTATAGCACTGTAAACTTAAACTTTAGTTAAGTTAGAGTCTAGTTACTCTATAGTATAATGTCACTAGGGTTATTTGCTTGGATTTCTGAGTAGATGTGGAGCTTCCGTCACATAGTGCATCTTTCTCGCTTCTTATTTCCTGTGTTCCTCTAAAGAAAATTATACCCTTAACATCCTATATTCCAAGCAGGAGAATAATCTCACCAGATGTCTGTAAAACTTGCTATATTATAGTTGCTTTCCTGTATGAAGAGAAAGATTCATCTTGCTTATCTCCTATATTCTGAACTTTAGTAAATAAGCAGTGAAGACAGTGAACTTTATGACATACATTTTGATTTTCAATGAGCAGCATAATGTTTCTAACTCTTGCCTTGGAGATGCTGCAAATCTACTTAGTAATATAAGGAAACCTAAAAAAAATGAGGAAAATAGAAATCAAGAATCCACTTTTAATCTCTAAATTATCCAAACACAGAAGCAGTGCTATCAATCAATAGTCATTCTTAGTATTCTGCAATAATGAAAACAACTTCCAAAATTCCTCAAACTGAACATTAGAAAGTAGCTTCCAAACAACAAGAGGAGTTTGACAATGGAACCAATTGCCCAGAGAGCCAATAAACTTCCCTTCATTGAGTGTGTTCAAGCAAGAGCTAGACAACCATCTGTTTGGTTGCTTAATCTGGACTATTGCATTGACCAGGAGATTGAACTCAGACGCTGAAATGGTCTCTTCCAACTCTGTGACTTTTATTATCTTTCTCTAGCTGCACTTTCTTTTATATTTAATAAAATTTGTAAGGTTTAAAGCTGGTGAGGTAAGAGCCCCTGATTCTCATGTCATTTGGTAAACAAGAATGAGATGCTGAAAATCTCAGCGCTAAGAAAAGGGCAGCCAAAATTTGTTCTTCCAAATACTTAAAAAGAAGAATCGCAAAATTTGAAACTTAGGAGTGACAAATGTATAGGCCAGTTTTTTGTAGCTGCTTTACACAGAATTTCTTTGCATTCATGGCTTAATTCTTTGCAGTAAAGCTATTATCTAACATACTTGAGTCTGCTTAGGAATATGTAGGAGAGAGGGAGGGAGAGAAAGAGAAAAGAGGGAGAGAGAGAGATTAAGCTTTTAGAGAACTACCCCTTTGTTTGGACTAAACTATATGTGATGAGGAAGAGATACAATAGATTCTCAGGACCTTTTTTGTTCTAAAATAGTTGAGTAGATGAAAGGGAACTTGGAACTGGACTATTGCACTATGGGAGGAAAACGGATCCCTATTTTATCTATAAGAATTCTCCACTAAATGTTATTATTACTGCAGGTAGCGGGAAATTGAACTGCCATGTATTTCTCTTTTTTATTTTTATGTTTAATAGAAACTTCAGAAAAGAGATTAATCTTGAGACACCTGCATCAGAATAGTTTGAAAGAAATTTCCCCTAACTCAGCCACAATCCATATCAACACATAGACAGAGAGAGAGAGAGAGAGTACTATGTAAAAGTCTTAGGCCACCATTAGATTTAATGGCCATTAAAATTATTATAATTATTTTTCTGTTTTGAATAACATATTTTGAATTTCAAAGAGTTGGAAGGGACCTTGGAGGTCTTTTAGTCCAAACCCCTCTATTTGAAAAAGAGGTCCTATATCGTTTTAGACAAATGTTTGCCCTGTCTCTTCTTAAAACTCCCAATGATGGAGCATTCACAACTTTTGAAGGCCTACTGATTAATTGTTCTAACTATCAGGAAATTTCTTCTTAGTTCTAGGTTGCTTCTCTCCATTGCTTCTTGCCCAGCCTTCAGCTACTTTGGAGACTAAAA
>JANHFK010007475.1:6266-27336 GCA_036250565.1 Sibynophis collaris | reverse complement strand
TCAAATGTGCACTGTGAGGAAGCTCTCAATATAGGCAAGATTCTTGGTTTTCTCATCTGGATTGGCTGCCTCCACCAGTGGGGCACTGTAGCATGAATGGGGATATCGCCTGAGTGTCTCTAGTCTGATCAGCCTGACCTTCCTCTTTGGTATCTCCCGAGCTTCACTATCCATCAAAGAGATACACTCAGACAAATACAACTGTACATTCCAAACAGATCAAGCTGCTTTAAGGATTACACATAACACAACTAACATTGGACACTGATCTACAAGGAGAGCTATCATTCTATCACTTACTGTAACTCATTTCCTCAATGCCACTCTCATGTGATTGTTTTAAGTGCATGATAGGACCTAAACAAATTTGATTGTCTTTTAACCACGAATGAAAGCGAATGTATGTGTCCCAGGATAATATTGCAGGATCCAATCTGGGTCAGTCTGCGGGACCAAAGGTTTTGTCTTCCGAGCTTTCAGATCTATGTTGGAGCCCATCTTCAGGGAGCTTCTATCTAGCTCCAGCACGAGTCCGAAAGGTCGGAAGAAAGAACTTCTGGTCCCACAGACTGATCCAGATTGGATCCTGTCTTTTAATCATTCCACCATACCCTGCATGCTCCTCAAAGTGAAATATCTTCTTTCTGCTTTTCAAATATATGCATGTTTTCTGAGATGGAGAAAGGGCTGCACCCTGTAGCTTAACATCTCAAGCAGAGGCTTCCCTGCCTCATGCCTTGGATAATGTGCCAAATGATAAGAACCACAGCAACTAAGCATCTTTAGTGTCCTTGACTAAGACACTGCTCAAATAATCATATTGAAACTATGCAAGAAAATATTGGCACAGATGAAGTTCCAGAAACAAGATTAATTAACTATTTTGAAGCCTTATCAAATTGCGAACAAGAAGAAATACTTGAATCCTGCAATCAAACAATTCCACCAAAGCAGGAAAACAACCCATAAAACAGCAAGTCCACATGTCCTTCTACTCTGAAGCAGCCCAAACTGATTCCGTGGGTGTGTGTGCAGTGGTTAGGATGCAGTATTCATCCTTTCCAACAAAGATGATCAGAGGACTGGAAGCTAAAACATATTAAAAATGGTTGCTGGAATTGGGTATGTCTAATTTAATGAAAAGAAGGACTAGGAATGACATAATAGCAGTGTTCCACTATTTCAGGGGTTGCCACAAAGAAGAGGGAGTCAAGCTATTCTCCAAAGCACATGAAGGCAGGACAAGAAGCAATGGGTGGAAACTAATCAAGAAGAGAACCAACTTAGAACTAAGGAGAAATTTCCTGACAGTTAGAACAATTAATCAGTGGAACAACTTGCCTCCAGAAGTTGTGAATACTCCAGCACTGGAAGTTTTTAAGAAAGATTGGACAACCATTGGTTTATCAGTCAGAACCTTGACATTTGTCTGAAATGGTACAGGGTTTCCTGCCTGAGCAGGGGTTGGACTAGAAGACCGTCAAGGTGCCTTCTAAGTCTATTATTCTATTCTGTATTGCAGGCTGATTCTGCTCATTGCCAGAAGTTTGATTCTGACCTGTTCAGGGTTGACTCAGCCTTCCATCCTTCTGAGCTTGGTAAAACGAGGACCCAAATTGCTGGGGGCAATATGTTGACACTACGTAAAGCACTTAGAGAGTGCTGTAAAGCACTATGAAGCGGTATATAAGTCTAAGTGCTATGGATTCCATCTTGTTCTGTTTCAGTTAATGACAATCTGCTTCATTCTGTTCTATCTGAGGGGCAAGATGAGAAATGAGGGCCAAGTTGCTACCATGTTTCCCTAAAATAAGACAGGGTCTTATTTTCTTTGGACCCCCAAAATAAGAGTGTGGCCTTATTCGGGGGGGGGGGGGTCCTTATTATTTTGGGGATGCAGGAGGCAGCGAGCATGGGGCTGGATGTCCCGTTGCCACCCCTCCCTGTTCTTCACCCCAACCAAGTAGCTGGCCGTCGCTGCTCTGGCATGTCCGGCCGCCGCCACCGCCGCCTCGTGGAGCAGGACCCTGCAAGGCTTGTTGTGCCTTTGCACGCACAAACTGCAGCATCGCTGTGAGCTCCATCATACCGGCACAGTTGGTGTCCTGCAGCTTGCGGCTGCACCCGTATGTTGAACCTTGCGGCTGTGCTGCTGTTTGTGGGTGCACAGGCACAACAAGCCTTGCTAAGTCCTGCTCCACGAGGCAGTAGCGGCAGTGCAATAAATCTCACAAAGACTCATTTCAGTCAAACTTCTTGAACTCGCGAGGAGGTTTGTTTTACGTGTTTCCCTGGACACAATGGCAAGGAACGCGACGGAGCTGCCAGTAAGACGCGCGTCTTGAGGTGGGGCACAATTTGGAGGTGGCAGGTGGGGAGGGGGAGGGGGTGGGGCACCCTACAAGACATAAACCCCAGCTAGAAACCATTGGAAGCGGAGAAGAGGCCGGTCGGGCCAGCCGTCTGCTGCCATGTAGCTGTATACCCATATGTACCCATAGCAGCTGGGGCAGAGAGGCAGCGAAGGGCGAAGGGAACCATAGAGTGAGAAGTGCACTCCCAGATTGCCCGCTGCCAAAAGACTCTCTGCCCTGGCTCCTGGAAGACTTGGCAGCAGGTGGCTGGCGCAACTGGCCTCTTACCTCTCGATCGGTGAGTGGCGTTCTGCCCGGCCAGATGGGGGGGGGGGTTGTCCACTAGATGCACACTACGTGGCAAGAGGTGCCGGGTGGCTGCTCTCTTGTGAGTGGGGCAGGAGTTTGCAGGCAAGGGGGATGGATGGATGGATGGGAGGCGGGCAAGCTCCAAGAACACTGGGGAGAGCTAGAACAGAGAGGCAGCTCCTGATCAGCTCAGCTGATCTGCGGGTCGCAGTTAAGGGGCCCAGCTGCCATTAGCTGACCGGGAAAGGGAAGGGCTGCCTCCTGTGCTGGCCACGTCCACCCTTCACTAGGGCTTATTTTCGGGGGAGGGCGTATATTTACGCCCACCCCAAAAATCAGGCTTGGCCTTATTTTCAGGACATGTTGTATTTCCTGGGAAACACAGAATTCCAAACCTAATCAAAACCTCTTAATTTGCAAGTCCAATCAGACCTAAAAATAGCAATTTAATTGATATTAGTCCAAAGTTGCTGCCTGTCCCATTGTGATGACAACTTCAATATAAGTTGGCTGGATGGGGAGCAATGGGTTGAAACTAACCCTTGCAAGACCCGAGTGGCTCTGGGTTTGGGGTTCGTTGGCTCAGGGAGAATTTCCACTTTTGATCTTGGATGGGGTGGCACTACCCCAAACAGACCCTGTGTGTAATCTAGGGGTTTTCCTGGACTCATGACTCCTGCTTGAAGAGCAGGTGGCAGTTGTGGCCAGGAGGGCCTTAGCGCAACTGCTAGTTGTGCACCAGTTACTCCTTTCCTGGACCAACAATCCCTATTCACAGTCACTCGTGCCCTATCACTTCCCATCTTGACTATTGCAACATGCTGTACATGGGGCTGCCCTTGAAGATCATCTGGAAGCTCCAGTTGGTGCAAAATGCAGTGACCCTCATGGTTTTGTGCAGACCCCAGTGTGCGCATGTATCACCTCTCCTGTGGGAGCTGCATTGGGTGCCAATTTGCTTCTGGGTGCTGGATTTCACCCCTGTCTGGAATACTGCAACCAATTTTGGTCACCATACTACAAAAAAGATGTTGAGAAAAGGTTCAGAGAAGAGCAACTAAGATGATCAAAGGCCTGATCAAAACCATACGAAGAAAAGCTGCAGGATTTGAGCTCGGCTAGTCTAAAGAAAAGAAGAATTAGGGGCAGCATGATAGCAGTATTCCAATATTTGAGGGGCTGCCACAGAGAGGAAGTCAAATTATTCTACAAAGCACCTGAAGGCAGGACAGGAAACAATTGGTTGGAAACTAACCAAAGAGAAAAGAAGCCTGGAATTAAGGAGAAACTTCCTATCAGTGAGGACAATTAACCAGTGGAATAGTTTGCCTTCAGAAATCATGGACGCTTCATCACTGGAAGTTTTAAAGAAGAGACCAAACAGCCACTTATCTGAAATAGTATAGATTCTGCTGCTTGAGCAGGGGCTGGACTAGAAGATCTCCAAAGTCCTTTCCAGCTCTATTCTATTCTAAATTCTATTCTAAAATTCTATATTAGGAAGACGGAATGTTGCCCAGAGGATGAATTGGTCCTCAATGGATGCAGTACTAAACACACGAGAGGTGTCTTTATTGATTCTGCCTTTAAGTACAGGCTGTTAAATCTAGGCTGTCTCTTCTCCATGGTTCTAAGTTGGACCATTCTAATAGGCATGATACGTTTCTAAGCTCATTCATAGACAGTGTCATCAGCTCCATCTTGATTTCTCCTGTATTCCTTTCTGTAGACTCCACAGCAGAACTGAGAGTGATCAACTACCCTTTGTTGTGATCAGTGGTGAAATCCAATTTTTTTTACTACTGGTTCTGTGGGCGTGGCTTGATGGGCGTGGCTTGGTGGGCATGGCAAGGGAAGGATACTGCAAAATCTCCATTCCCTCCCCACTCTGGGGCCAGCCAGAGATGGTATTTGCCGGCTCTCTGAACTGCTCAACATTTCTCCAGAACCTGTCAGAACCTGCTGGATTTCATCCCTGGCTGTGATCCTTTTGGCTTGTAAGGCCCTCCTCTGTGAGATACCATAATCTTGATGGTATCACCAAGGACAGACACCATGTCAGATGAGTCCTAACCTCAATTTAACTCTTGGGAAAGAAAATATTAGGTTTCATCCACATTTTCATCTTGGTACCGTCGCTACAAAATATATCTACACCTCATGATCAAAACCCGTGTTTCATCGAAAAGGGTTTCAACATCCCTTCGCCTGCAGGTCCTCTCCCTTACAAAGGGAGACTTTGTAAAAGCCTCCTGGGGATTTTATCTAACAACTTCTTGGTATAGAGCCTTGGTAGTACAGCGGTCTAAAGCACCCTGTTATTAACACCAGATGCCTGCAATTATTGCAGGTTCGAATCTCACCAGGCTGAAGGTGGCAATCATTTCTAATAATCCTTCCTCTTCCTTCTTTCCCCATAACAACCCTGTGAGGTAGGTTGGGCTGAGAGATTGACTGGCCCACGGTCACCCAGCACACTTTCATGCCTAAAATGGGACTAGAACTCACAGTCTCCTGGTTTCTAGTCTGGTGCCCGAGACACTAGAGCAAGCTGGCTCCATGATCTGTGGTTCTAGCAGAGCATTTACTTACTCAATGCCTCCCAACGTTCCCAAAACATCCCTCTGCTCACACCCAAAGCAGCCCAATTGATTTGTCTCTAAGATAAGGCGGGTGTGTGTGAGTGTCAAGCAAGCCCCACCCCCTCCCAGGTGCTGTGGTGGGAAAGGCCTGGCTGGAGGAGGAAAATGCTCTTCTAACCTCAGTACAGCTAAGGAGGAGGGCTTTAGTTCTCCCCCTCCTCAGCTGGAGACGACGTCCACCTGCTGGGACCAGGTCATGACTGGGGAATGCTAAATGGGAACGTGGGGACACTCAGGGGTCACTCAGGGGCTTACCCTTCAACGCCAGGAGGGATTTTCCTTTCTCCGGGAATCCCTGAGAGCTCCACAACGGGCATGTCTTCCTCCTCAGAAGAACCGGCACTGGAGGACTCCGCATCACTCTCAGCCAGCAGGTCCACACGGGGTCTTATGCTGCAAGGAGAAGGAGACCAAGGTGAGAAGCTGGCAGCCTTTGCAAGATTTGTCCTTGGCACTGCTTACAGTCTGCACTGTGGTTTTAATTCCCTTTCCTGAGATTAAGAAGCGACTCCTAAGGACAGTGACCTACATATAGGATGAGAATAAAAAGGATTTGTTAACAGGGAGGAAATGGCTGGAGAATAGAACAGCTTCTTAAATAGCTCAGCAGGAGGTCAGTGAGTGCCCCATCACTGGAAGCTTTCAAGAAGAGAATGGACAACCATTTGTCTATAATGGTATAGACTAGACTAGAGTATCTTGCTTGAACAAGGCAAGAAGACCTGCAAGGTCCCTTCCAATACTGGTACTCTATGACATTTCCCATCTGAAAAGGCTGTATCTGAATCATCCTTCCTAGTTATCTTTTTCACATTTCCGTATCAGAGACAGTTGGACAAAGGGGTGTCTTGCATTCCTAATGCTCCAATCCACAAAATCTGATCTTCCATTTGATGACATTCTGCAGTCTTTCTTAAACTGAACACATTGCCAGACAGATCTTGGTAAATAATGATCTGATGGGACAACTTTGGGGAGGCTGCCAATTAATCTAATTTTTCACAGTGTCAGCAGAGGGGCTGGGTCAATAAGTCAAAATAGTGGCCATGGACGGCACAATTGAAGCCCCTTTTAATGCGCATCCCAGCAGCCTTCAATCACATGACCACGGTTGCCATCTTGACTTGTTTGCTCCTTCCCCTGTGGATGCCCTGAGGTTCTTTCTTTGGTTCTGCCTATTCTGTGACATCTCTGTAACTGGCTATCCAGGCAGATTATGGGTCTTTCATTGAAATTGGTTTACTTCCCTGAACTAGGGTGCCAATGCAAGGGTTTCCTAGCCTTCTGCAAACAAACAAGTAATTTGTGGAGAGTACAGCTTTAAGGAGGAAAAACAAAACCCCAGAGAGGAGAAGCCTCTTTACTTGCCCTTTTTTCTGGATGACCCTTCCATAGGACATCTCCTGACCCAAAGCTCTTTTCATGATTTGCACACCGCAGCTGAAAATGGGGGCCTGAGCTGCAGGGCTGTTGCCTCAGTCACAACTCAAATAATAATACTTTTAAAAGACTATAAAACAACAACAAAGAAGAGTTTAACCAAGATTTTGATGAAGAAAGTTACAAATGGATAAAGGGAATGGTATTAATTTGAAAGATAAAGATTTTGGTGAACATATTAGGTGGAATTAAATAAACACACCAGACCTTTCTGGGGATGTTGAATGTCTGACTTTAGAGCAAAAAAATAATGGTGGAATTTTCAAAACAATGAGATAAATGTAACAGATGATGGTCTCATCAAAACTAGAAAAAGATAGAATGGACTAAAGCCTTAAGGATATAGAGAGAAAGAAGAGAATAGCTCTCCCCAATGAGCCCGGGAGGAAACTTATTAGGAAAGTGAGGCCATTGCCTTGACCGCCCAGGTGAGGGGGCGTAGAAGGCGGGGGGGGGAAGAGAATTCTGACATTTATCATCAGCTTTATAACTGATTTACTTTTACTTTTGGATTATAAGTAAAAAACGGTGATTCCAAAAACAAAGGAAGAAGAGATTCATTAGAGCAATTGCCAGAAAAGGAAATTACTCCAGGACAATTACAAGAATTGTTTGAGAAAGCTGTTACTGGACTTTGTTAAATGTGTTCAAAGCAAGTCAGGCGTATTTGAAGAGAATGGAAAAAGCTGCGTGCCACAAGCCCTGCCCTGCACCACTTTCCTCCCAAGGCTGACAAGATGCGTCTGGCCTGGCCCTGCGCAAGGCAACTGGTGGCAGTGCCAGGCCTTCTTCCGAGGCCACTTGCCCTGTTCTTGGGATGCTCCAGAAGGCTGTTTGGACAACGACAGGAATTATTTGGTGAACGCCTGAGCAGCCTCGGGAAGAAGGTTCACAGGCCACCTGGGCTTTTGCACTGTGACAGCTGTTTTATACACCCAGCTGGGTTCATGCCATACTGCTGGGCACGTGTGCTGCAGTGCTGCGTGGTAGCTTTGTGCTGAGGCTTCCTGTGGCAGGTGGGGTACCGGCTTGCACCAAATTGCCTGCGGCTCAGGGGCTCCACTGTGCCAAGAAGCCGCTGAGTGGCAAGCAGCCCCAGAACCGCCCAGTAGGGCAGCCAAAGGGGGGAGGAGATAGGCAGAGTGGGGGGATTGAAGAGCAGGCAGTGCCTTTCCTTGTCGAGAGTCAAGATTCGGAGCTGGGATGGACCGAGCTCAGAAAGGCTTGGATTGGGGGGGAGACCCGCAATTACCGGTTAACAATGTCAATGGGAAGCCGTTGCTAAGCGATGTGGTCACATGATATCTCACATCACTTAAGTGACAGAAATTCCAGACTCAATACGTTAAGGGGAATATAGGTTTTAAGAATCATTGTACAGGTAGTCCTTCATTTACAACAGTTCACTTAGTGACGGTTCAAAGTTACATTGGCACTGAAAAAAGTGACTTATGACCATTTTTCACACTTATGCCCATTGCAGTATCTGCGTGGTCACGTGATCAAAATTCAGATGCTTGGCAACTGACTCATATTTATGACGGTTGCAGTGTCCTGGGGTAACGTGATCTCCTTTTATGACCTTCTGACAAGCAAAGTCAATGGGGAAGTAGCTTCATTTAACAACCGTGCTACTAACTTAACAACTGCAGTGACTCACTTAACAATGGCAGCACGAAAGATGGCAAAATGGGGCAAAACTCAATAACTGTCTTTTTTAGCAACATAAATTTTGGGCTCAATTGTGGTCGTAAGTTGAGGACTACCTGTATTAGAAGTGCCATTTGGAACTGAGCAGCAGAAGACAGAAGTTGAAGTTGAACTAAATAATGAACATGTAATTACTAAAACGTAAACACTTTTGAAATTTGACATGGAAGAACAAGTAGAAGACTATATGGTAAAATGGGCTAAGTACTTTGGGCCTGGTATACTGATGGAACAAAGGGAAAATATGTGATTACAACATTTGAAAATTAAATTATATTATAAAGTAAAAGAGAATTTTTGTGAAATGATGTACTGTTGGTATATGACTCCAGAAAAATTGTTTAGAACAATTAGAAGAAGATACTTCAATTTATGCTGGAAATGTGGACAACATGAATGGTCATTTTACATGCTGGATATACTTATAAAAAAGCCAGAAATTTCTGAGTTCAAATACATCTGATGATACAAAGAATTTTAAAGTTCAACATTCAACTGAAATCAGAACTGTTCTTGCTGGAATTAATGGGCAATCAATTAGAAAAGAGTCATGGAGGAATATTTTTACATATGATTTCTTCTGCGAGATGATATGTAGAAAAATTGAAAGATTCCAAAATATTCCTGACAGTTTGATGAAGATAATAGAAATAGTAGAGATAGAAAAATTAACTTCTTTGATAGGCAAAAGAAACAATTACTTTATCAGTGATTGGAAATGCCTTACGGACTTTTTGCTAAAAAAAAAAGAGAAAAATGGACTTGTGATTCACGGGTTTGAAGATTAGAAAGGGGAGTTTATGGAAAGAAGGAAATTATGATGTAACTTCAGATAGAGAAGGTAACATATAAATGTATTTATAACTACTGTCAAAAAGATCAAAGCTGTCTTTTTATAAGTTGCTCTAATGTTATCTAATATTTTTCTTCTGTTTTTTCTTTTTCTATTTTTTCTTATTATCCACTATTATTCCTTATTTTATTTATTCTCTTCTAATATTTGCATTGTTTTTATTTTGTTAAAAAGTCTTCAAAAAAATTATATTTAAAAATAAAAAAATCATGAAACAAACGTTCTCATATAGCTGGTTGTTTCAGGAAAGCATGCAAAGACAGGTGGTGCCATAAAAGATCCCAGGGCAGGTGACAGTAAAGCTCTTTCTGTATTCTAGGGAGTTTCTTAAAGGAGGATGGCATCTGTCCTGGGAGCTCAGCTGGCAGTTTAAAAAGAAGTCTCACCCCTTTCTGTCCTTGTCTGCGTTCCCGTTTTCCTCCTCCAGGTCTTCTTTGCCTAATTTATACAAGTTCATCTTGGTCTCCAGGGTCATCTTCAGGGTTCCTTGATAGGTCACTTCCATATCCACCCAAAGGCCTGCAGAGCCGAAAAGAGTTACAGGTTACGGTTTGGCTTCTGGGATTTCATCTGGTGCCAGCGGGGCTGGATTATTTCTGAAATGCATATGGTTTGTTGTAGAACAGTGTTTCCTACACCTTTTCTTTCTCAGGACCCCTTCCCACATTTAAAAAATATGGAGAACCCCTTTTGTTTGTGTGGCTTATATTGATCAAAATTTACTATATTAAAAATTAAAATTGGCACATTCTTTTCTGCTACCACTTTTCAAAATTGTTTGATGAGATTTTAATATTGCATTATTGTTCAACATAGGCTGACAAACAATTTTTATTTTATGGGCACCTTAGAGGGTCTTAGGGGATCCCAGGAGTTCTAGGACCACACTTCAAGAAACTCTGCTCTAGAAAAATGGCTGGTAGAAGGGGGACGATCATTTCTGGCTGATGAACTACTTCAAGAATAGATCAGGGATTATGGCTCTACTCTGAACTCAGAAAATCCCTACTGTAGTTCTGTCCTCCCTTCTCTGGTTGAACATCTAAGGTCACCAATAGCTGGTACATCTCCTGTCCTCCAAAGCAGATGGCTGACTTCACATAGCACTTTAAGCTCTATGCTTGTTCTACTTTAACTCTGCCATTGCTATTTGTAACCATGACTCAGTATACTATAGCTTTATTCCTTAAATTATGGCTAAATAAACCATGGCTAACAATTATGAGTAAACCCACTTAATGATAGGCTAAGTGAAACATTGCCCTGATTCATGTTTCATGTTTAACTCAAACCTTTTATTTTGTTTTGGTATAGATCTTAACATATGGACAGAGGCATTCACAGGGAGCATGTGACATCATGTGCATCATGATGCTCTTGAGAAATTATGCAGACTGACATGATGATATATGGATGGTATCATTCTGGCTTTGATGCCTGTGTGCATAGAGGCAAGAATCATTTGTTTGGAAGCAAACCATCCTCCCACAGGACCAGTTGTTCCAAATCCTGAAGTGGCTGCTTTTGCTGAAGGAATATGGCATATCCAGGCTGGTCCTTTCTAGAGTCTGAATAATTCCTTGTTTTGTCAATTGGATTTCTACTTTCAGTTATCAATCTTTCTCGTCGAAAAAACAAAGCTCTCTTCCAGAGGTGTCTGGAGGAAACCTGCCAGTCCAGGCTGCTCTGTTCCAAACATTCCAGGTTCACATGGGCCACAAGAAGACAGAAATGGGAATCACAGGCTGGCTGGTCACCAAAACATACCTCGGTTATCCACAGTGGGGCTAGAAGTGCCAAGTATGTGTGGGATGGAGGTCCCCATCTCCAGATCAGTTAGGGTGAGCTCATTCATGAAATATGGCAGCTGCATCAGAGCAAAGGAAGAAGTCAAAGAGAGGAAGAAAGTAGCTGTCAGGCTGGCATTCTTTACTAGTCAAGGTCAGGCCCCTAATGGCCACACGCAAACAAGAAAGCAAGATTCACAGAGCGTCCCTGGGTTAGATTTCTTGCAAAGAAAAAGGGATTGGTGGGTAACACAATCTTGGAAACCAGATTTGTATATTTTACCTTCACTTATCAGAGAGAACATTAAGATGCCCTTCATGCCATTGATTCTCTTTCTAACTGCCTCTTGACTTGAGGTGGGAAAGTTACTATTTAAAAGATACAAAAGGAACGTTCATCTATTCTTCTGTAGTATTCCATAAATGTCCAGTCCCACTCCCAGAGCCAGCTAATTCTCTGATGGAACAAACGTCACTGTGTCTCTAGTGCCTTTGTTGTCGTCCTCTAGGAACTCAGGGGGGTGGGGGGGGAACTTTAGCTGAGAATGATACCGTATCAGTCAATCAATTTGCATCCAGCCTCTCTGGCTGCTTGGTCTAAATATGGTGAGACAGTCTGCAGCACTCAAAAATTAAATGTCTAGAAGAAAGTGTTGCACCTTATGGTTTACTCAACTGATTTGGGGTGGGGAGGTTTGCATTATTTACAAAATCATAATCTAATAATGTGTGCTGAGTTGCATGACATTCTTGGCTGAAACGTGGTTGGTAAATGTGTGGGTGTGTTGTGGGAACGTAGGATGAGGGGACATGTGGATGAGCAAATCTGCTTCCAAATCTGCCTTTGGAACCAGGAAGCAATGCCTTCTGGGTATCTCAGCCTTCTTCCTAGACAGCAGGGCAGGACTGGGCAGGGTTTCTTTGCCCCCTGGAAGTTTGCTCAAGAAGACAAGGGAAAGCAGCTTTTCTCACCTTGATTCTGCCCAGTTTCTTCTGAATTTTATCTGAAACTTGATCTGCCCAATATTTTTCCCTTAGGAAGTCCCAAAACATGCGGCCAAGCATTGCATTGACCCAAACTGTAGGAAGGTTGGGGGTCAGATTTTCATCCCCAGGGAACTGAAAAGAACAAAAGGGAAAGAAATCACTCATTTTACCGGACTATAATGGCCACATGCACTGGGAAGATCTAACCGCCCTTTAAAGTTCTCCCTATGTAAATCAGGGGAACTGGCAAAAATAAGTGGGGGTGTTTAAGGGCTGGGAAGCACAACATACATAAAAACAAGAGTGGAGTTTCTGTTGCGTAGCTATCACCATCATCTTAATATTTATGACACCACCAACCCCTTTGCAAGCATCTCAGATTGCCTTGAGATTATGCAATATTTTATTTTGTTGGTAAAATGGTAGGTTTACTTTATGGGTCTGGAAGTTGGCATTCAAAATATTAAATTCAAAATATTAATTAATAACTCTGAATACTTGGGGATGGTAACCATCAGCTTTAATTTTTCAGCAAATGGAATGTCAACCTTCTTACCAGCATCCATAAACTCAGTGCAGCATGTCTCTCTCTTGTCTTATCAAAAAATAGAGATTTTAAAATTTATTTTGTAAGACTGAAGATCTGAGGACATAAAATGGGGAGATTTGGAGGAGCAATTTTGGCTGTAGCAGAGAATAAACAACTAAATAGCAAAGAATAATAGATATCTTACAAAATGTCCAAGATAAATTCTTTGAATAATCAAAGCTTATCGATCACATTAGACCATTTTTTGTTCAATTTTTTAAAAAGGAGCTTTGAAAAACAATTTTTAATCTTTAAATTGCATTTGATACATTTTTTAAAAATACAATGTTTAACTTGTTCAATTTTATATACATATAAAAGTAGTCCTTGTTTAACAACTGCCTCGGTCAGTGACTGTTTGCAGTTACAACAGTGATGAAAAAGTAACTTTGCAACCAATCCTTTGTAAAATCAAACTCAAACTTTCACTTTCACTTAGTAACTGCTTTTCCTGGGATTTCAGCAAGATTTCCTCACCTTTTTGAAATCAGGGCTGTCTGCTATATTGGAACAAGACTTTGGGTCAGAGTCAGTAACTGCCGGAATGATTTGGGACATGTACACATTGTAATCCAATAAGAGTTTGTCTTGGCTACTGATGCTCAGCTCCTTGGGCTTCGTGGCAGGGAGCAGGTCTTCCGTGCTGCTGTTGCTGCTGTGATTGTGGATCTCCTTTCCTGCAGGAATGGGCTGGATTGTACCTGAGCAAGAGAAGGAAGAGTTGCTAAAACAGAGAATGATGAGTCTGGTCAGGACTGTCATGAAATTTGGGGCTGCTTGTGGAAATAACAGAGGTAGTTGCTGATGCCCAGAATTTGCTGTCCTTTAACAGAAGCTTTTAGTGATAAGGGTTTTGTTTCTGATGAAAATCACTCCAATTGGGTTTAAGTGAGAAACCCTCAGGAGGTTCTAATACAACTTGATCCTCAATGCTATTTACTTCCTTTAAAAAAAATGAATCTTACACTTGTTAGCTGAAGAAACAGCTGCTTGGCTCAAGTGAGACTGTATGAAGCTTGCCTTTTCTTTATCTACAGGGTGCAGAAGAAGACAGCATCTGCAGAGGGAGTCAAAAAAGTCAAAAGCCCACACCTTGTTTATGGATGGCTTTTCTTATTCCCACCGCCACCCAGGTGGATGCTCTAGCACTGCAAGCATTCCCCTCGGCCGTAGAATGGCATCCCCGTGCCCAGGTTAGATGTGGCAACAAAGAACTGGATTGGACTGGGATTGGGTCAAGACAAATGCCATTCAATTTAATTAAACAAAACATGATTTCATCTCAGGATTTCCTCATTCTGTTTCTGAAAACTAAGAGGCAATCAATTCAAGGAACCCTGGGAGTTGGATCCATGGTTCCCATCCTGCTTTACCTGAGGGAAATTGACCTTGGCTGGTGTGGTGTAGCTCATGGTGTTCAGCTTGGCAGGCCCTGACGAGATATTGATACCACTCTTCCTTATCCCTACCCGTTCTGCCAAAGAGATAAAGGGTCCTTTCTTGGGCCTCAGCTGGGCCTTGCCCTGATGCTTCTTTCTTCTTTGGGCTCTCCTCTCCTGGAGGGGCCACATCTTGGTCTTTTGTTGCTAGTGCTTTGGTCTTCAGATCTACTTCTTCTGGGAAAAGAATGCATATGGGATATTTTTTGTTCCATGTCCTTTTGCGAGCCAGCCCAGATGGGAAGAGGAAGACCTGAAAAATAACAGGCAATTTAAAGTCACAAGAGAATCAAGTCACCTTCTTCATGAAAAAGCAGCTTGAATTATAATAGGAACGCCATTGCATGACCTGACAATCCTCTCAAGGAGTCCTATGTGTTCCATCTGATGAACTTCGGTGTTTGAATCCCATGAAACTTTGCCTTGGAATGCCCAAATCCTGTGATCTCATAGTAAGAATGATTATCCTAAGACATCTCCCGTAAAGTTTCCCAAAACTCACAAGAATGGATCACTCAACGAGTTCTGAACCATTTCAATTTTAACTTCCTTCTGAGACAGTTTTGTGGGATAGTAGCTGCCTGATCATCCTATTTTATAAGTATTAAATTAAAAATATGTTTGAGACGTTAGTATGACAGCTAAGAAACTAAAGGCAAATGCAAAAGAAATGCTGATAATGTGGAGCACTTAAACATTTAAATTAAATGATCTTCCTTTTGACTGAATACCTTTTTAAAAACCCAGAGTCCAGCTTGAATCAGTACAGGAAGAGGAAGAGAAGGACTTTTAATCCCTTCTGGATCACACTAGAAGAAAGGCTTCATTTGCAGAAAGGAATGGGAGGTCTTCCCGTGGGGTCTCAAATACCCCCAATTTATCTAAGGGGCATCTCTTAGACTGAACCATATCTGCAGATGGAGGAATGAAAGGATGAAAGCTCTCCCAGCCTCCACCCAATTTCAAATCTGTACTTACTACACATACCCACCACCCCATCAGAGACATTATTGATGAATCTTACTGTGGCTCCACTCATATCATAAAGTCGGTGGGTCACAAAAGCCACCTCAAAGTTCTCTTCCCCAAAGGTGGCTCGCCGAGGGATGCTGCTTTGGGGATAAGATAACGTCAGGTTGTAGTTTTCTAAGGTCACAAATACGGAATGGGTCAGAGAAGGATGATAAATCTCAGGGTCATAAAAATGCATTTCATTCATCCAGCCCTGGAAAAGAAGAATTCATTTTTAGTCAGGGAATGTTCAAAAGAAGAGTACAAAGATATCTGTCACTATTCTGCTTGATATTATTTATTGACCTGCATTTGTTGGAATAAAAGAAGTACCTAACTCTCATGTCCACTTTCATGTATTTCTTCCAAAATACCAAGGTGGGCAACCTGAAATTCCAGATCCTGAAAAAACACCTCAAAGCTCCTTTCTCCATTCCCTGCCCTCTTTCTGACAACTGCAGAAGCCAGGTATGTCTGCTCCTGCCGTACTGATAAAAGAACACGTTACAGTGTCCGTCTCTATGTACAGAGCCACCACATGGTTACCCACCTCCACATTGAAGTAAGTGTTGCATGAAAAAAAGTCCCAGAGAAATTTGCCTGCATTTTTTCCTAACAATGTCATGAAAGAAAATCTGCTTCCTACGTTTCGATCTGAATTGACACGCATTCCACCATTGTTTCTCCATCTCCTTGCATCTACTTTAGCTATCCACATTTCCTGATCTGATGTCTTCTTTACAATTTAATGAAGGTACCATTGCATTGTATGTGAAGAATTACCGTATTTTTGCACTATAAGACACACTGGGCCGTAAGACACACATTAGCTTTAGAGAAGGAAAACAAGAAAAAATAACTCTGCTTCTGCTTCCCAGCATCCATCTGGTATTCATCTAGCTAGCATCCTTGCAGCTAACAGCAAATAGCCTGGTCAGCTTCAGCATGTGACTTGTCAGTGCTCCGCTCCGTTGCACCCACCACCGGTCAACTGAGCTGAGCTGCTGCCGCCATTCATTGCCACTGGGGAATACTGGAGCCTTTATTGCCGAGCAACTGATTGGCGGTTGGATCAGGCCCCTGGAATACTGCCAATCAGCTGTTCTAGGCAGCGGAGAATGCTGTGGCCACTTGCCGCTGTTTGCCGTCACCGCTTGCCACCACTGTTTGCTGCTGCCGCAGTTCACCACCTATCCAATCCTGCCGCCTAGAGCAGTTGATCGGCAGTATTCTGGGAGGCAGATCCAACAGCCAATCAGCTGCGAAGGCTGCGAAGGCTCCAGCGTTCCCCAGTGGCGATGAATGGCGGCAATGGTAACAGCGGCAAATGCCGCTGCTGCACCAACCCCCCTCCCCCCACCACCACATTCACTCTATAAGATGCGCAGACATTTACACCCACTTTTTGGGAGGAAAGGGGAAGTGCATCTTATAGTGTGAAAAATACGGTACTATACCTCTACGGAAATACACAATACTAGTGAAGAAAGCCTTCTTTAAACTATTTGAGTGAATATTAGAAGAAAAAGAAATGACATTGCTCTAGGTGTTTACCACAGGCCAAGAGAAAGAAATAGATGAACTCTTTGATAGTCAGTTAACTAATGTGTGCAGGAAACACACCATTGTAATAATGGGGGACTTTAACTACCCTGACATCAACTGGGAAATAAATTCTGCAGTGAGTGGGAAATAGAACAGGTTTCTGATGTGCCTGGCTGACAACTTTGTCACCCAAAGGATGGAGGTGAGAACTAGAGAGTGGGCTACACTGACCTTAAACCTTACTAATAGGGATGAAATGATTTGCAGGAGTGACCATATCATACTAGAATTTGCCATAATGCAGGCACAGGTGACTGAACAAAGTCACACTAGTGTTTTAGACTGTAAGAGGGCCAACTTCAACAACTAAAAGAAAGAATAGGAAGGATTCCATGGATGGAAATCTTAGGGGGAAAACAGTTCAAGAACCATGATGGTGCAGTGGTTAGAATGCAGTACTATAACTCACTGCCCACTCCAGGAGTTTGATTCTGAGAGGCTCCAGGTTGACTCAGCCTTCTATCCTTCTGAGGTGGGTCAAATGAGGTGGGTCAAATGATTGTTGGGGGCAAAAGGCTGACTCTGTAAACTGCTTAGAGAGGGCTGGAAAGCACTGTGAAGTGGTATATACTGTAAGTCTAAGTGCTACTGCTATTTATTTATTGAATTGAATTTATTTGCTGGTCATCTTGTCGCAAATGACTCTGGGTGGCTGAGATGGCGTAGCATGCATGGGAAACTTGAAAAATTAAATACTAAAAGCGAAAACAAAAACAATACCACAGAGAAAGAAAAACAACAGACACCAGACAAGACCAGCATGGTTACAGAAAGAGCTCGCTGACAAGAAGGACAAGTATTAAAATAGAAACAGGGTCAAATAATTAAAACAGATGTTCAAGAAAAAACTGGACAGCATTTGTATGGGATGCAATAAGATCTCTTGCCTTAGGCAGGGGGTTGGACTGGAAGACCTCAGAGGTCCCTTCCAGTCCTATGATCCCATGATTCTATGAAATAATCTCTATCCTGTTTCAAAACAGGGCCTCCACTTCCTTCCCATTAAAAAAACTTGATTTCCACACAAAAAAATGGATGGCCCCAATCCCAAAAGCCTTCTGTACAGCTGTGAAAAGCAGATGCTTCCCATCAGGTACTAGGTTGGGAAGCAAGCTGAATCCACCCAGAATGAAACGTTTTACAGTGTATTATATTAGGATTTGGCCTCAGTTATTTAGTTATCCTTCTATTTTGCTATTCTGTCAATCTAACTTTGGTTCTCGATGTTTCTTGCGGTTGCTTTCAATTACTTTTTTATGCTTCTCTCCAACCTGCTCAAGCTGGTTTTGCAAGTTAGGTGCCATACACCAAAGCTGCAATAAACTTGTGGTCTATTCCCCTTCTTCTGCCTCTCTATAGCCCTGGCATAACTTGGGGCAGAATCCACCAATCCAAGGGCCTTGGGCTAGATTGGACAATAATTCCCATTATCCCAAGCTGGCAGCCCTGGATTTGGTGTCCTGCCCACCATCAGCTTAAATACCTACAAGGACACATCAAAGAGGAGACCTTGCTCAGGAAGGCTGTAGCTGCAGGGGTTGCATGACGGGAAATGTAGTTTGGGCCAATTGTATCACACAGACAATTTGCTCTTTTGGCTGATGGAATTCAGCTTTCCCACTGAAGGATCTCTGCTGGTCAGGGAGGAAAGTCCTACAGAGAGTTAACAAATAACAACAAAGTGTTATTTGCTATTTATTGGGATTCTATGCGTCAATTCAAAATTATAGTTTACTATCAGAATTTTCCAAGGGAACCCTCATTCAGTCTTGCTTCAATCTCTAGCACTATTAGAATTGAATATTCTAAAATTTAAAAATAGCAACACCTTTCATTTTTCTTTTCCCTTTTCTACCTTAAAACTGAATAATTACAAATCTTTTATCTCCAGTATACATTCCAAGGCCTTCCAAGTGTGGCTCGAGTATTGGCATGCGGGACTTCAGGGCACAATGGGAAAGAGGCACCAGTGAGTGTCACACAGGCTATGCAAGCAGCCTTCACTATGGGACCACAGTTGGGGTTGGCAACTGTCGCTAAATGGCACAATTGCTAAGGAGACATCAAATGACTCCAATTCACAATTTTATTGCTGACTTCTCCATCGACTCTGCTTGTTGGAAGCCAGCTATAAAGCACACAAATAGTGACTGATCATGTGACTGTGTGACACTGCAATAGTCATAAACGCGAGGACTGATTGTATTTTCAGCATCATTGTAACTTTGGCAGTTCACTAAACAGAGCAGTTGTTAACAGGGTCTGCCTGAATTTGCTTTCTTGAAGAAGCTCAGCCTTCCATCATTGTATCCCTTTTCCTGTATAATTAAAGAGTCTGTTTTCTAAAGAAAAGAAGCAAGTTCAGAAGCCAGCCAGCTCTGGGCTTCCTCCCATTGATCCCACCGGGGGACCAGTGACCCCACCCTACCTTGAGCACATGGAGGTTCCATGGCTGCTGAGGTATCACTTGCAAGGGTAGCACGCCCTGAGTAGGGGGCCTTCTCTGTGGGGACAGGGCACGCTTTGGCACCAGCAGTAAAATAACCAGGAGACCAAGAAGGAACCCACAGGCTAAGCCAAGGCAGAGGCCAGAGATGTAAGGAGGCAATGGGAGGACCAGGTAATTGTAGGCCAAGATGGCAATCCAGGTGAGAACTTTACATGGCACTGGGCTGCAGCACTTGGGGGGCTGGACTGCCTCAAGAGGCGGGAGAGCCTGCATTTCGCCTGTGGCTTCGCTTTTTTTCTCAGCCATCTCAACCTCCTGGAAGACATTCCCACAAGGGCTCTCTTCATGCTGGCAATGTGGAGAGGAGTCCCACTTCCGCTCTTCCATTTCCCCTCTCCCCGATGAGATGGTCTCGGTCCAATCTGTCTCAGGCAGGGGATGTTCCAAATTGCTCTCCAAGATGGGAGACCCCTTGAAATGATGAGAAAGGAAATCAGCACCTTGCTGGTGCCCAGAGAGAGATAATCGAAGCTTGGGGGACACGTTATTCTCATCCCCAATGATTTTGCTGAGCCTGCTGAGTGGCTCCTGCATGGCTTCCGAAAACCTCCTTTTGGTGTCCTCAAACTTGGCTTCCTGAGCCTTGAAGAAGCTGCCCTTGTTCTCTGAAGGAGAATGGTTGGGAGATGATGGAGCAGTCCTGGAATCACCATTTTTGTTCCTGGGCTGGGTGATTTGTCGCCAGAGATGAACGTTGAGCTTAGAGTCTGATTTGGACAGCGTCACCTCGGGCTCCAAGCGAGAAATTTCAGTGGAAATAGATTTGACCAAGCTTAACAAAGGCTGGGGTTTGAGAGATGGGCTTTCCCGAGGCTCAATTTCAGTTGAGAGGGATTTCACCAAGTTGATTAATGGTTTGGGGCTGTGTGAGTTTTCCAAGCCAGTTGATCTCTGAGATGCTGAGTGAGTTGGAGACAGGGAGTGAGAAATGGGAAGCGCAGGTGAGAAATCTGATTCAAGAGGAAACAGAGGAGAGGATGATCCACAGAAGACAGGCTCTTTGCAATCATCTTCCTGAAAGAAAAAACTGTTGGCTGAGTTTGTAGCTGGAGCTTCCTCATCATCTAAAGCAAAGATCAGCTCATTTCCATATGTATCTTCCCACACAATGTCCTTTCCAGGCTCAGCAGCTGAGCAATGGCTTAACCTTTGGGAAGGATGGCATGTTTCTTCCCAGGGAGGGCAAGAAGTATTTGCTGTAGAAGGATCTGAAGGCATCTGAGGATGGTCACTCATCTTTCACATCCTCCCTGGGACTGAGCCTATGGAATAGGAACAAATACAGATGCTGAGAAACCTTAAATTCCAAACTAAATTCCTTCAAAGCAGCCATTTAGTCATACATTCATCTTGTTCATGTTGACCTCTCACATTCCAAAGTAATACTTGTGATGCCATTCGGCCCACAGATATCCTTTAATCTAGAGATTCCAAAGTTCCATGAAGAGGGAGAAAGAACAGCTGACTTCATCTATATAATTTTAAGCCAGCATTTCTAACCACAATTTGTTGAACTGCAATAGCCTGGTATATTCATAATGCTTAGCCATCCACAGGCATGTCCCCAACTCCATTAAGTTAAAAAAAAAGAACTTTATGGCTCCTTATCACATAAATCAGTCTTACTTATTTGCTTTCAAAATTACATCTGAGAAAATGATTTAACAACCAATCCTGCACCCACAGTTTTGGAGGACTAATGGCTGCTTAACCAATAATTCTGGTTTATTTTTTATTTATTTATTTATTTATTTATTGGATTTCTATACTGCCCCTTTCCTGGAAGGACTCGGGGCGGTTCACAGTCGATTTAAAACACAAAAAATACAAAAGTT